>JAJJMA010059008.1:0-13276 GCA_023529015.1 Papaver nudicaule
TACAACTCCTTCATGATTTATGCCACGTATACTTCATAGTTCGGTAAGCGATGAAACTATTCTTCAACCTTGTTTAATATCGTTTTATGATTTTTCTCTGACTATTTATGTCAAGTATATAGAGCACTTTGGATATCTAATTTTTGGGTCTAGACCAAACATATCTTTTTGGAGTTACAAGACTTTTGTGAGAGGATACAATTATATTGACTTTGCAACTGATCCCTGAAACCCTGACGACTGTTTCATCATGGTTTTTATTCTTTTTCATCTTGATTATTAGTATCATTTAATTCTAAACCGGTATCTTTAACACTCTCTGTGGGACAACCCGTATTTTCCATTGTCTAACTCTCGACACTGTGCACTTGCGGTATTACAAGAGTCAGTTTTCCGACAGAACACATGAACGCGTTCACAATTAGGTTCTCGGAACTCCTGTCCATTTTTTTAAGTCTTTCACGTTCACGTATTTTCGCGAACCTAATGGCATGGTTTACTTGCTAAGCCATTGCCATATCCTCCACATAGGTCAAAGTGATTCTTCTTAGTAGCTAAAGCCACTTTGGCTAAAGGATTGAGAGAAGTCTGGGTTGGATCTTTAGAAAGTTATTGGACATCCATTGTTCGAGAACTTACTTGAGCCCTATTCATGGTTGATTAACATTTAAGCTAACCCTCCCTTGATGATCAATATAAATAGATGACCTTCTGCAAGATACATCTCGCATTCTCTACACATTATTGTGTATCCTTGCATAAAGATTGGTCGCCTTAGGCTACGACTATTGAAAGACTTCACTTCAGGATCGTGAAGCACATGTCGTATTTAATAATCATGATCTTGTATCTTGGGTCGATTGTATTGTTATCAATAAATCAATAAAGACCAAGATTTTGGTAGAAACTTCTTACGGCTGCAGTCAGTGTTATAAGTGCTAGAAGTTCCATAACGCAATTCAGGAATTAGGTCTTGTATCAAGTTCGTCACAAGTTACGAGGTAAAACTAGTTAGGCTAAATCAATAAGCACTAATTAGTATATAGATTTCCATTAACCTTGACTGTAATTCTAAAGAAGATCACATTTTGTATTCTTTGTTGAAAGACAAATCGAGTACAACCAGGCATCATGTTAGAGGCAGGGTAGCGCTAGTCTTCACAAAGGACTGTGCAACACCTCCTAGGTTTATAAAGGACATCAGCTAGGGGAATCAAGTGTGTTGGTTTCTGCGAGAGCCAAGAGACGTAGGAGCATAACGATAGCTGAGTTTCTTGGAGGGTTAATTCAGCCTCGATACATTCCATTCTGAAGTGTGAAAGTAGGCTAGCGTCTGTATTTCGCTTAATACTGTGTGTGTTCAAATATAGATTAGGTCCCGAGGTTTTTCTGCTGGTTGGGGTTTCCTCGTTAACAAAACTTCTGGTGTCTTGTTTTACTTTAATTACCTTCCACATTATATTGTCTCTAATTGATATAATTAAAGTATTGCAAGTTTGTTGATTTAAACCTTCGAGTGAATCCATTTCTTTTAGATCTACGAGAACTTGTTCTTGTTAAGGATTAGGTTCTTGAACAAAGAACTTGACTCAGGTTATTGTTTTAAAATTGATGTGGGATCGTTCAAAAAATCTAATCAAATAGGTTCACGAATCCAAAAGTTTGTGGTGTACTTGGTATCCCCTCTTTTAATCTACCTCTCTTGAACTTTGTTGGCCAACAAGGTCTCCTTTCAGCATCGGCTTTTGTCATTCGGTGGACAAGACATAGAAAAATTATGTGTGGGCATTGCAACAATAGAGGTTAACCTACAATGTTGATCTTACTCCTAAAGTGATCATTACAGACAATGAACAAGCATTAATAAATGCAATCAAGACGGTTTTTCTGGAGGCTCTACCTTCTTTGCTTTTCACTTATGGAATGGTGTCCAACTAAAATGCAAACTTCTTATCCAACCAACAATTAAAGAAGAAATTGTGAAAATGAAGAAACTACCGCAAAAAAAAAGGAAGAGTTCAAGAAGGTAAAAAAAAATTGACAAGGATAATGTGAAGAAATGGTCATCCTTCTTCGGGGAGTGGTATTGTTTGGTTTGGTCTCTTACTAAGCCGGAGTATGAAGAGAAAAAAGCTTTGATGTTGGCATACTGGAGGCTTTACCCCGAAGTTGTAAGGTATTGAAGGAGGAATGGTTTAAACCTCAAAACATCAATTTGCATTTGCGTTCACCAACCAAAAACACTATTCCAATTGAAAAGACGAAGTATCGAGTACACCACCAAATCTTTTTGTTTAACATATAAGATCAACCTGAAACGGTTCTCAGATTCAAGAACTCAAGAGCAAGGTCTATTTCGTTACTGATCGATTCTCACACAATGGGAATCAATACAAGATACCGAAAGGCTTTGCTAACATACTAGTACGACACTTTGATTATAAATGACAAGTCGAATATATAAGGCTGTTAGAGCATGGCTCGGTCCACCTCACTAAGTGTTTGTATATCAGGTTTAGTTGTCAAATTTAGTGATCAAAATTCGACCGCTAAACAGCACACATTAGGTAAGGTCATCATTAAGTTAGCTTTAGGTTGTGGAAGATTTTGGTAGGATTTAGAATCACTATTTGAAGAGTTGAAGAAGAGTGAAGATCAAACGAAGGCATCCGACTTCATCATTCAAGAGGTTAGTGAATCTACATAACGCGATTCCATTATCTTTTACACTTGTGCTACAAAAGACAAAAACATAACTTAATGCTTGAGCTTTACGCTATGACTTGATCACTTGTGATCAGTGTGTCATAAGATATAACTCCGCTTTATCGCTTGCGATATTGTTGTTGTAGTTATGACGTTCCATATTGCTTAGAGCTTTCTTTTCTTCTCCGTTTCTAAGTGATATAAGGTTTTTCCTAAAACCTTCGAGTTGGATATAGCAGTTGTGATGTTGTTTCGGTAGTATTACGGGATTTATTCCATCACAGTATTGTGTCTCGACTTACGTAGTCTGACTCTGTCGAATTGATTAACACGTACTTGTATGAGCTAAATGTAAGAGAGATCGTGACTCACACTTATATTGTGTAGACTCGATATACTGTTGTTCGGAGTTCGAATACTACGTCATAGTTTGGCTTTGATTACTAAAGTTCTGGATCATTTATTTGGTTCTTTATATATGAACATCATGTATGCCATATCACACTTTTAGATTTCGAAACCATATTCTTGTTATCTCATCTTATGGATTTTCAGAGTTCGAAACCTCAATGTTGGTTTTGGTAAAACTAAACTTTGATTTCGAAACCATAATCTGGTTTTCGCATCCATGAGCTATTCGGTTCAAAACTTAAAACATGACCAATGAGAGAACATGAGTTCGAAACGATGTTTGCTGGCTAACAGTGACTTGAGAATCGGGACCAATGTGTCTTGACCATGTGAGTTATAAAAGTTCGAAAGACCCTGGGGTTTCCTAAAGGTTTATGTGAACCGAGAAATATAACCTGTGCGTCAAGGACAAAAAGGTGTGATGCTGAAACGTCTCTTGACCACATGGACTCTCAAGTTCGACACCAAACATTTGTGACGAGCCTAATATGTGTTTCTTGTTTCGAAACCTTAACCAAGGTTTTGTTAAAACAAAATCTAAAGTTCGAAACCTAACTTTTTTTCGCTATATGGAAACTTGATTTGGGAACCTTAATGCGGTTCTGGTCATATATGAACTTTAGGTTCCGAAACCTTAATTTGGTTCCTGCCAAACAATATGTAGATTTCGAAACCTAAAAATGGTTATCTCAGAATGCGTATTTTCGAATTTAAACTCTACCATTTTTATTTGTGCTTC
Source organism: Papaver nudicaule (assembly GCA_023529015.1). NCBI lineage: Eukaryota > Viridiplantae > Streptophyta > Magnoliopsida > Ranunculales > Papaveraceae > Papaver > Papaver nudicaule. The sequence goes on from JAJJMA010059008.1 coordinate 3,857, forward strand.
AACGAACTAATGAGTTTGATATTCTCAGTTTGAAGTTTGAATTCGTTCATCTTCAATGTACAACTAAGTTGGTTTGAGTCATAGTCAGAAATATGGTTCGATCAATACTGTACGTGATTAGATCTTCGTATGGATATAGTACTCGATCAAATATTCATTTGATTTATCATTTGATGTTTTGATTTGAATTCTTGGATATCATTAACGTGATTATCTATATTAGAATCGAGAATTCAGGAGATTCAACATTTTGTTATTGTTCGATGAATCATGCACCGTACTTTATTGGTATATCGTTTTGTATGATTCGGAATGTCCATTGAACCTACGCGTTCACTTAAGCTTAACACACAAGGCTTGTCCTCGTCTGCGATGATACGTTTATGCGGAACGTTGAGCCACGTTGGACCAGATCCTACTTCCACCTAGGATCGTTCTGGGCCGTCCAGCAAAGGCTAGGAAGTGATGTCGACATTATCAAAGCTGATGACGTCATTTGGAAGTAATAATACCTTAAGGATATTTTCGAAACAATAAAACACGTTTTCGAAATGAGCTGTATCCCAGGGAGCATATTTGGTAAGCACTATATTTCGAATTAAATGAAATATCCAAATATACCTTATGAGTATTATTTGCTTTGATTGCTATTTGCCAAACATTTATTGAAATATATTTTTCTTTAATTTAAAATGCTAGAGTATTAGATTTCATTACATGCTATGAGTCTAAGTGAGGTATTTCGGAACATATATGGAAATGTGCTTTAATGAATTTCCGAATTTAAGTTAGCCTCATTTCAAAGCTAAAGCCTTAGTCAATATAAATAAGAGTGGTATCTCTCCTGAAATCTTTGTCCCTCTACCAAGCTCTTCTTCAGAATTGATTGCTTGTGTTTATCTCACTTTTCCTTTCAGTTACCTTTGAGCTTTTGCTTTCGGTCTGGATTAGTCCAAGTCTTCTCTTGGGGATCGAGAAGCCTAGAAGTACCTCTTACGGGAAACTAATTTATGTTTACTATTCTTCTTTGTATTGTACTTGTGTTCTGTTATATCACGTCTATTAAACCTTGCGATCTTGTTTATTATATGGTCTTTCTCTTATGCTATAAGGCCACTCGAGATCGTTGTGATTAGAACGTACTCTTTATCTATTAACCTGGATTTGTCAGCAAGACGCTTTCAGTTTGTGTGCCTTAATATTGTTGTTATTGGATTTATTCTTGCAGGTACATTGTTCTTCACGGTATATCATATTGTACTTGCATCCAGCTATTTGCTTGATTCCAACTGGGACGACAAGGTTATTCTTTCGGGAGTTTTTGTTTTGAAACCTTGATCAATATCTCGAGGGGTTTATTACCAAGGAAACTTAAATATCCTCGCTCTTGGTGTAACACGACTTCAGTGAAATATCCATTAGTTTCCAAGGATATCATCTAGCGATTTGACCTGCCAATATTTGGTTGTTGTCCATAAGGTTGTAGTCGTGTGATTGGAGGTCGGGTAACGATAGTCTTCACGACGGGCTGTGGAGCAACTCTTGCGTAAGACAGTAAAGGACGTTTGTTTGCGTAGGGGAGTACATTTACGTGACCACCTTGCTGTGGTTGGAGGCATAGGAATACTGAGGGGAAATCTTTGTGACTAATAGTCGTATAGGTCATATTGTCTGCACCAGCTAGTCCGAAGTCTGAGAGTAGGTGTGTTGGCGGCTTAATTATTAAGTGTATCCAAAACTGAACTAGGTCCCGGGGCTTTTCTATGAGTTTGCAGTTTCCTCGTTAACAAAATTCTTGTGTGTACTTTACATATCCACATTATATTTGACTTGTCATTTATAATTAAAGTATCGTACATGTATGTTGACATAGTCTTTCGGTTTCTTGTATTGATTCACGTTGTTTGATTCAATCAGTGATAAAAGCGATCTTGTTCTTGAGTTCTTGGAATACATGAACCATTCAAGGTTCATCTTATAGGTTGTTACAAAAAGATTGGTGGTGTACTCGGTACCTTCGTCTTTTCAATTTTGATTATTCTTCAATTAAAGCCTTTTGTTCTTTCGAGGAAGACAATAATTCTTATCTCATTTCTGAATGTTTAACCATTGATCCGTAGAGAATCCATGAAAACAAGTTATGCGATCTCTCATCTTGTTTTTTTATGATTGTAAACTCCCTAAGTTGTTGTCATAATTATCTTATATGCACTAAGATAAAACTAAAAAGTTAAAATCCGACCCAAGGTGCTACCACATCGCAAATAGTGATCCTAAAATGTAATGAGTCGATGTGGGCATCAACACTCCTTGTGATACTTGTAGAAATCTCGCTACATCTGGCTCCCAATACAAGAGTCGCTAGGATCCGTGGGAATAAATACTTGTTCTAGCCAAGATAATGTGCTTAGATAAATTTATCTAATCATAAGGTTGATATTTAAAAGTAGGTTACCTCGATAAAATGTGTTTCTATCATGAAGAGACTCTTGTAATTTCTTTTGGGACAAATCAATTTTCCTAGTTCAACTAATGCACTTTATATAAGGATGCGGTCAACTTAGTAACCTTATCCACTCAAGTATTGTGTAAGCTCACTTACCAAATTCATGAGCTGGTATGATTCAAATACCGAACTACCATAGGGTAGGGTCTTTTCCTTGTGAAAATATTGAGTCCATGAACACTTGTGAGAAATCTATGAGCCTCAAAGAAGTAGTGAAACCACATGAACCTAAGGAGAAGAAACGTTTGTTTAAAAATAAGAAGAGAAACATGAAGAAACCTAGATTTCAACCCCAAAATAATCAAAGGATTGTTTCCATCATTCACGAAAAAATATAAAAGAGAAGTGAAAAGTCTCGATAAAGTATAAGGTTCAAGTATCTCTTGTATAGCAATGAGAAGTGCTTATTGAATATCTTAATAAAGTAAAGTTTGCACCATGAATTGTACACTGAATGCATGTTGCCATCAGTAGAGAAGTCTCTGATATTGACAATTTATAAATAGTCTCATTTTTTAGTTTTTTTTCTGCTGGGTAGCGATTTCCTCATTAACAAAGATTCTGGTGTCTTCCTTTACTTTAATTTACTTTTCGCATTATAATTCTCTGATTTTAATTAAGTCAAATTCTTCCCAAATATCATCTGATATTAAAAATTGTTGATCTGTCTGAAGCCCGGGACTTGGAAAGTATCCAGCAGGATTAGAGCGAAACTGAAAGTAAAATGGGAAGCAGAAACTAGCGTAACGGAAAGAGCTACCTTATACACACTAAGTTACGAAACAAGAATATTTTGCTGTTGTTAGACGGTGTTTGGGAACATTTTAAGTTGAAGGACATATCATGGTTACAAAGGATGGAGATTCCAAGTGTAAAGTCTTGTTAGCCTCAAGAGATAAGTCAGTCTGCAGGAGCATGGCAAAAGAAATTGAAATGAACACCCCAACTAGATTTTTGCCTTTCATATTGTTGAACTTATGGATATTGTTTTGTACATTCTATTTTTCCATACTCTTATTAATCACACAAAAAAGAAACTTATCAACTCATTCAAATCTACGAAACTTCTAATATATTTATAACAAAAAAAATTAATAATAACGTGGTTGTAACATGGAAACTCAATTAAAAAAAAAAAACAACTAGATAAATAAAGCATATTCATATATATACAACATTCTCGTAGTATATATTTTTGCATTTTCAAACACACAGATCACATAAATCACATATATGTCGTATTCTCAAATATAAAAAGTAGTACATATGAGAAACAAGTAATTTTATGAGACTTTTATATCATGCAATATGTGTTAGAGCATGGCTCGGTCAACCTCACTAAGTGTTGGTATGTCAAGCTTAGTTGTCAACTTTAGTGATCAAAACTCGACCGCTAAACAACAGACATTAGGTAAGGTCATCATTGAGTTAGCTTTAGGTTGTGGAGATTTTGGTAGGATTTAAAATCACTATTTAAAGAGTTGAAGAAGAATGGAGATCAAACGAAGACATCCGACTTCATCATTCAAGAGGTTAGTGAATCTAAATAACGCGATTCCATTATCTTTTACACTTGTGCTACAAAAGACAAAAACATAACTTAATGCTTGAGCTTTACACTATGACTTGATCACTTGTGATCAGTGTGTCTTAAGATATAACTCCGCTTTATCGCTTGCGATATTGTTGTTGTAGTTATGACGTTCCATATTGCTTAGAGCTTTCTTTTCTTTTCCGTCTCTAAGTGATATAAGGTTTTTCCTAAAACCTTCGAGTTGGATATAGCAGTTGTGATGTTGTCTCAGTGGTATTACGAGATTTAATCCATCACAGTATTGTGTCTCGGCTTACCTAGTCTGACTCTGTCGGATTGATTAACACGTACTTGTATGAGCTAAATGTAAGAGAGGTCGTGACTCACACTTATGTTGAATAGACTCGATATACTGTTGTTCTGAGTTCGAATACTACGTCATGGTTTGGCTCTGATTACTGAAGTTCTGGATCATTTATTTGGTTGTTTATATATGAACATCATGTATGCCATATCACACTTTTAGATTTCGAAACCATATTCTTGTTATCTCATCTTATGGATTTTCAGAGTTCAAAACCTCAATGTAGGTTTTGATAAAACTAAACTTTGATTTCAAAACCATACTCTGGTTTTCGCATCCATGAACTATTCGGTTCAAAACTTAAAATGTGACCAATGAGAGAACATGAGTTCGAAACGATGTTTGCTGGCTAACAGTGACTTGAGAATCGAGACTAATGTGTCTTGACCATGTGAGTTATAAAAGGTCGAAAAGACCCTGGGGTTTCCTAAAGGTTTATGTGAACCAGAAAATATAACATGTGCGTCAAGGACAAAAAGGTTTGATGCTGAAACGTCTCTTGAACACATGGACTCTCAAGTTCGACACCAAACATTTGTGACGAGACTAATATATGTTTCTTGTTTCGAAACCTTAACCAAGGTTTTGTTAAAAAAAAATCTAAAGTTTGAAACCTAACTTTAATTTCGCTATATGGAAACTTGATTTGGGAATCATAATTCGGTTCTGGTCATATATGAACTTTAGGATCCGAAACCTTAATTTGGTTTCTGCCAAACAGTATGTAGATTTCGAAATCTACATACGGTTATCTCAGAATGCGTATTTTCGAAGTTCAAACTCTACCATTTTGATTTGTGCTTCAACGAATTAATGAGTTTGATACTCTCAGTTTGAAGTTTGAAATCGTTCATCTTCAATGTACAACTAAGTTGGTTTGAGTCATAGTTAGAAATATGATTCGTCGCTCTAGTTAGTAGACACATGATTTCTGATCAATACTGTACGTGATTAGATCTTCGTATGGATATACTACTCGATCAAATATTCATTTGATTTATCATTTGATGTTTTGATTTGAATTCTTGGATATCATTAACGTGATCATCTATATTGGAATCAAAACTCAGGAGATTCAACATTTTGCTATTGCTCGATGAATCATGCATCGTACTTTATTGGTATATCTTTTTGTATGATTCAGAAAGTCCATTGAACCTACGTGTTCACTTGAGCTTAACACACAAGGCTTATCCTCGTCTACGATGTACGTTTATGTGGAACGTTGAGCCACGTTGGATCAAATCTCACTTTAGTTGTATATTGAAGATGAACGAATTCAAACTCCAAACCGAGAATATCAAACTCATTAATTCGTTGAAGCACAAATCAAAAAGGTAGAGTTTGAACTTCGAAGTTACGCATTCTGAGACAAGCATATTATGGTTTCGAAACGTACATTCTGTTTTGGCAGAAACCAAAGGTTTCGGAACCTAAAGTTCTTTATATGACCAGAACCGTATTAAGGTTCCCAAATCAAGTTTCCATATAGCGAAACCTAAAGCTTGGTTTCAAAATCTGGATTCTGTTATCAAAACATTGGTTAAGGTTTCGAAACAAGAAACATATATTAAATTCTCCACAAATGTTTGGTGTCGTACTTGAGAGTCCATGTGGTCGAGAACCGCTTCAGCATCACACCTTTTTAGCCTCGATGCACATGAATATATTTCTCGGTTCACATAAACCTTTAGGAAACTCCAGGGTCTTTTCAACCTTTTAGAACTCACATGGTCAAGACATTGGGCTCGATTCTCAAGTCACTGTAAACCAACAAACATAGTTACGAATCTTTGTTATCTCATTGGTCACTATATTTAGTTTCGTACCAATAGCTTATAACTACGAAAACCAGATTGTGGTTTCGAAATCAACGTTTAGTTTTACCAAAACCTACATTGAGGTTTCGAACATTGAAAATTCATAAGTTGAGATTACACAAATATGGTTTCGGAATCCAGAAGTGAGATATGGCATACGAGATGTTCATATACAGAATCAAATGAATGATTCAGAACTTCAGTATTCAGAGCCAAACCATGACGTAGTATTCGAATCTCAGAACAACAGTATGTCGATCCTACACAACATAAGTGTGAGTCACGATCTCTCTTACACTGGCTCATACAAGTATATGCAATCAATCCGATAGAGCCATATTAGGTAAGAAGATACACAATACTATGATGGATTAAATCTCGTAGTACTACCGAGATAACATCACATTGTTATATCCAACTCGAAAGATTTTAGAAAAAAACCTTTATATTAACTTAGAGACACCACCAAAGTAACTGTAATAGTCAGAAGAAGGAAAAGCAGATTGATCAACTACAACACACGTTAAAACTCGTGTTAAAGAACGTGTCTGAACTCTGCAGGTCTAATCCACGGGTGATCCCTAGATATAAGGCCTACAAGAGATCAGCTTCGCCCATGAAAAATGGCAGAACTATTATAGAGAAATGGAGACACAATAATCAACCGAGGGATAAGAGAACCTCTTGGGTCTCACGTAGCAAGTCTCCTAACAAGACAACAAATTCTTTAAGAAACCAGTCTCATCCCAATCGATTGGTCACTCACGAAGAGTTACACAAAGCGTTGTCTGATATTGCTAACCAATATCACTCCCAAAGGAAAAAGTCTAGAAGTTCCTCCCACACTGGGTCACATAATGACATCAGTAACTTCTATGATAACTCTAAGGGAACGTCATCCAATTCTAGACGATGGCGGAAAACTGGTGAGTCTCCAGGAACTCACCAAGACACTCAAGTCTAGTGTCAACCAAGCTTCCTTATTTTTGGTACTGGAAATAAGGAACGCTCTAGTATAGGACTTACGTCCTGAAAGTATACAGTACCCATTGGCAAGAACTTCATTGCCATTGAGAAAAACTCCTGGGAAGAAACACTGAGTCCTTATCGGATCTATCCGGGTGCGAACCAGTTCGCGAACCGTGAGAAAGTTTCTTTTTACCAAAAACTGAGGAAAGCAATATTCATTAACCAGCTGGCATCGATGTCTCTTTACGAAAACTAAAACTCTGTTTTTGATTTACTCAAATCTAGAATGCAAACCTGATGGGACTCTGGGTATGCAGTGTTTGAGTCAATCCTTCCTTAGTATTTCCTTATAAATACCCAAACACCTGATAGATTATATCATTCAAGTGTTTTCTTGCCTACTTTGTTTATAGCCATGAACAAGTACCGCATGACAGGAAGTAAGAAGAAGAGAATTCTGGTTAATGAAGACCTCACTCCTCCTAAGATCAAAGGAAGAGATGCTAAGGTTTCTTGCTACTTTGCCTACTACTATCAAGACTTTGAAGAAGCTGATATGTATAATGGTGATGTCTTATACGATATCATCACATGGTGCAGAGAAATTTTTCCTCAACATAAGGAGAACATGATAGACTGTGATTTGCTTGGCCACCAGACGGAAGAAGTGTTGATTGAGATTATGCTCATGAAAGCACAATTAAGAGAACTTGTCAATGGCAAAAAGATTGTTTTCAATGATGCAAAGGAAACAAGAGACAAGTCTTCCGTGAGCAAATCTGCCTAAAGACAGTGTTATCATAGTTATCTTATAGTTTTTCTTAGTAGATCAGATTAGTTGGTTCCTGGTGAGAACTTGTTCTTACATTTGCCTAAGGAATATAAACTAAATCTGCTTAGTAGTTTGCCTTTCATGCTTTTTAGAGTTTTTCAAGCATGTACTACTTTATTTCATTAATAAAAGTTCTTTTTAGATGTTATTAATGATGTTTGCAATACTTGATTTGTTTACCGCAATCTTACTGCAAATCATAGCTTTTTCCATTGCTTCGGTAGTGACGTAAAGCTGTGTCTGTTTACAAAAGTTATGCTTTTTCCATTGCTTCGGTAGTGACGTAAAGAAACTTTTGATTATATGGTTATTAGGGTTTTCTCAAACTCAGAATCATATAACTCTTTTTCCGAAATTGGCTAAGGAAAAGAGATTATTAACAAAGCAAAACTAGATAACATTCAATTGTTCTTGTCCATGTTAGACTTTGTCAGTTGTTCTTTATTGAATAACACCACACGGGGGAGAGTTCTTTTGAACTTGCGCTTAATAACAAATCTTTTTGGGGAGCGTGGATGTGGAATATTGGGAGAAAGTGTATCTTTATATCTCCAAAAGGTGAGAACTCAGGAATCTTGTTGTTCAGATTACCTAAGTATACCATCTTTAACTTGATATGCGAGTTCTTGGCTTCACCTGTTCTTATAGGTGTATGAAACCCTAGTCTCAAACTACTTTGTCATATTTTTGTGACAAATAGGGGGAGAATACATATGGTTCTTGTTCTTGTGGTTGTTTGCATTACCGTGCATAACCATAGGGGGAGAACATCATGTGCTTACTTGTTGTGCTTTTCACAAAGTATCAAGTAAGGGGGAGTAATTAAAGCTGAGATCATGCATGGTATCAAGAATGAGTAGAATCACTTTAGAAGTTTGATACACTAACTTCAAAGATTGCTCTGATTCTTACTCGTACGCACAAACAACATGTGGGATGAGCATACCAAACCCACGTAAGCTTAAGCGTACCTTTATGGTTGTTTGAGCTGGTTATGTTGTGACTGCTGACTACGGATTCATCAACAAGAGTTTAACGAACACATCAAGACTCAAGGAGAAGTTGAAGAATTCAAGAAATCAAGAACTATATCTGGTTAGTACTTCATTGTATATTATTTGAATCCATATGTAAATTGATTTTGTCACTAAAATTGACAAAGGGGGAGATTGTTAGGGCATTGTCCGGTCAAACCCACTAGCATTGGTATGTCAAGCTAGTTGTCAGTTTTAGGTGTCAAAAGTCAATTCTTGATTTAGCCTACTAGAGTTTAGATTTCGGAAATGGGATATAGACAAAGTAGTAGAGACCTTGAAGACGAAGACTGTGAAGACAAAGAAGACATCAATTATTCTTCATCGATAAAAGGTTAGTAGGAGTTATGACTTTATGGAT
>JAJJMA010059029.1:0-13917 GCA_023529015.1 Papaver nudicaule
GCTTGTAAAAGTTAGAGGCCGAATGTGGCTTTATATTATAGAGACTCAACATTCGGCCCCTATTATGAGAGCCGAAGTGTTCTTCCTCTGGAACATTCGGCTCTCATAATATGGGCCGAATGTTGCTCTGGTGCGACATAAAAGTCTCACCTTTAGCTCGATTTCGGCCATAGAAAGGTGATTAAACATGATTTTGATGTATGCCTGTGTATTTGAAGCATTGCGTTCATCACAAATTTGAATCACACAAACAAAACCTAAGTTTTTTTTTCCCCTCTTTTTCTTCTCTCTCAACCCAAAAATCAAACCCAAAAATCTGATTTTTCTCTCTCCAAAATTAATCTAAACACCTAATATATATTTAACTTTAATCATTAGGGTAATCTAATAATTAGGAATAATTATATGAGGGTAGTTTGGTATTCAAAAAAGTTAAAAAACTAAGGGGAGTACCAAAACAACTAATTGGAGGTACCAAAGGAGCGGAGGCAGAATTTTTGGGTAGCTCAAAGCACGTTCCAAAAGGTTACCCTACTAAAAACTTTGAACGTAAAAATATGTTCTCAACGCTCAGCAGAATGTCTACAATGCTTGGTTGCAAAAGCGCTCACCATCACCCTATTTATAAGATTACTCTCACTCTCCTCATCCTCATCCACGTTATGATCTTCATCCTCTTCGTCTTCCTCCTCCTCGTTATCCATCTCTCCATAAAGCCACGGTCCATACCCCTTCTCACCCTCAACTCTCAACACCCGACCTTCAGCTAGTACTGCTGGTAACTCACTTTCATGACCAACCCCATCTAGATCAAAATCAATAACATGCTCATCATCACTATCAGAATCCACTAAATCACTCAAACATTGATCCTTACAATGCCCAATAACCCCACATTTATAACAAAATTTCGGCAACCTCTCATACTTAAAAGACACACACAACACTTTCTTAGGTTGATTCGAGATCAGCAACCAACAACCAGTAGCTAATTTCTTAGTAACATCAACCATAACCCGAACCCTCAATCCTTTAACACCATTCCCCCCATCAAAATCAACCTCTACCACTTGCCAACCAATACATTCACCAATTTTCTTCCCCATTTCCCTTGACACATACTCATACGGAACATCACAAACTTGAACCCAAAATGGATAAAGGGGGCTAAACTTAATCATAGAAGGTGGTAGATTAGGACACCAATTAGTAAAAAGAACCAAGTACAGGTTAATATTGTAATGATCTTCAGTGACTAACCATGGTCTAGAATCCAAAACCCATTTCATATCTTTTTTTTCTTCGAAATGAAAACCAAACAAACCATTACCAAGATCAGTGATTGTGAATCTAGAGATTGTGTTAGTCCATGATCTGCTAATGTCTCTGATAACATGGTAGGGTTTAACAGATTTGAGTTCAGTTATATGGAGCTTACCAATGAGTGTGTTCTTCCATTTCATTAGGTGAGATGGTTCGAGGAGTGATGGGTCTGGCATGATCACTGGACCTTCTTTGCTGATGAAGTTGTCGCCTTCCTCTTGATTTTCCACCATCTTTGAGTGCAGAGATGTTAGGGTTTCACTGTTTGTAGGGAATTGAGGAAGCTGAAGTAGTCGACTCATATGAGTGATATTGATGGGCCTAAGTAGGGCTTATGTTCATCTCCTGATCCAACATTTTTAGTTGGGCTTCAGAATATTAAACCCATTACTTTTCGATAAGGGTCTTTTCGGAAGTCTTCGAAAAGGTTACCTTACAGGTCGTTTGATAGTCCAATTACAGGGTAATCCAATTCCAGGAATTGGATTCCTGGGAATTGAATTCTGAATCCTCCTTCTCCTGTTTGGTTCGCTGGAATTGGATTCCATTGTAATCTAAATCTTTCAAATTATTTTAATACCCATCCTCCCATTTAAAATTCTAATTAATAAGTACTAAAACCGTTGCAATTTTAAAAATTGTAAAAAGCATAACAATCAAATTTTGAAATTTCAAAACCACATCGATTGTAATACTTGAAACAAATTTTCAATAGAGTCGCTACATAAAACCAAATCAAGAAGTTACAAATGATGAAAACCAATCAGAGTCTAAATCATCAACAAACAAAGATAATCAAAATCAACAAAATTTAGATACTACTACTTCGTCATATGATGAAATTGAGCAGACTCAAACTAATGAAGATGAACAGTCACAACAATCAACAGAGAGTAAACATCAAGAACAACAATAGACCGGTGAGAATGAAACTAGTATTGAGTCCAACCAGGAGGAGACAACTCAGGGTACTGAAGATAAATCAACTGAGTGAAACTCGAGAGAATCATTCCCAAGTCAGGGTGCTGATTACATACGTTGTCCAGACAATGAAAAAGCTATTAAAATGCCTCATTACAGAAATCCTCTCAAGTTCCTGGCTTTCCGCTCTTATGTCCAGAATCGATAATGTCGATCCAATCTGCGTTTGAGCAACCATCAGAGACAAAGCTTAAGACGAAGCTACAAATATCTAAGAAAATAACTGAAGAACGACAAACAAATAACAAAAGACAATTAAGACAAAACAAATTCTCCTTTCTTGCCAATGTTAATCATCACGAATATAGCTGAATTTTGATATACGATTTCGCATCTAAGGATTATTCACATGATAAACATCATAGCGATCTCCATAAAAATCCTCACTCTACTATGCAGCAGATGTTTATGTCATAAATGCTCAGGTGAATAGTGTTGCTACTTTCTTATTTTTGTAGACAATTACGAATATATCTAGTTGAAATGATGAATGAAATAGTTACCCAAGGTTTTGCTCTCAATATAAAACTGTTTATTCTTGTACAGGGTGTTGGGGAAACATGGATCAAAACCTTCAGGTCACTGGAGGTTTATGGACAAAGCTACAGTAAGAGATACTTGTTTGTTTTTCCTAGAGGTTTTACATTGGGGTTGGCTTAGTGATGAAAGGGTACAAGAACATAAACAAGTATCAAATCCTACTTGACTTCACATGAGAAAATGTCAAAAACCAATCTGAAGATACTATGAGCATATAATATAATCAAGCAGCAAAACAAGGAGCTCACAAGAGACATACCAGGGTTGTTGTCTTCTCTTTTTCTTGTTTTTTAGTGTGACAAACAACGATCTTCAAAGTAGCTAACAATAAGAACAAAATATGAAAACAATTAGGTATGTGGGCAAAAAAACTTACTATAGATGGGCAAACAAAAGACAAATGGAGCTTGCGAGAAAAGAGGAAGACAATGACTCTAAACTAAGAAATGGAGCTTGCGAGAAAAGAGGACGACAGTGACTCTAAACTAACAAATGGAGCTTGCGAGAAAAGCGGACGACATTGACTCTAATAACAAAAGTAATATTTCGATCAGTAACATCAATAGTTCTCCAGCAGAGACAACAATTCGACAATCTCAAGAACTTCAAAAACGAACACCCATATTACCAAAACTGACTGCAGGACAGCTGAAAGCTAATACGTAATCAAACTTGTTATCATGTTCAAATATGTTCTCATTATATTCAATGATCATAAAACCATTTTAAACCAGATAAAAGAATGAAGCCCCTAAATTTGTTGTACATACAATTTGTTTTCCTTATGTTTTTAGGATATCATGTGTGAATGAAAAAATATAAAGATATGTCAGGTCATTCTCAAACTACCGAACTATTAATAAGTTTCAGAATGTCTTAGATAAGAAAATTACAAGCAGCACAAATATATTCGGAAACCAGCAAGAGCTTAAAACTAACTAGACAAATTAAAACATAGTAATAAGAAGACCTTGCGAGTGACTATGACATATTGTGAAAGTGAAATGCATCTGCACTCAAAATATAGGGGATTTTGAAGAGGGGGAGGCAAAAGCCAAACGCTGGAAAGAGCCTACAAACAATTTTTATACAATAATCAAGTTGTGAGATTTTGTTACCCAATACTTCATGTGGGCTGAGAAAAACAAAAAGGGATTATGGAGTCAAAGCAAACAGCGCCTAAGACTGCGTTTGTTTTTTACTGACTCAGCCTCTGAATCTGACTCGGCCACTGACTCGGCTCGAGTCAGATGTCAGACTGTTTGTTTTTTAATTTTGAGTCAGATCTGACTCGATCACTGACTCAGACCTAACCTCTGACTCGGACCCATTTGAGTCAGTAATTAAAACGTGACTGACTCGAAAAATGACAAAAATATGAGTCAGTTGAGTCAGATCTGATTCAAAAAACAAACATATCTAGTCAGACCCAGTTGAGTCAGTTTAATCGAGTCAGACCAAGTTGAGTCAGTTTAATCGAGTCAGACTCAGTTTAGTCAGACCAAGTTTTAAAAAACAAACATGGTGTAAGATGGTAACCTACACAGGGGTGAGCAACTGGGCATACTCTAAAAAAACTATAAGCTTTGGCATTGATGAAATTTGAAGAGAGTACAAACTCAATGTGTACGTACTCACCATATTCATATAACAACAACTCAATGTGTACTCACCATATTCATACAACAACAATCACACTCAATGCGAACCTAAACTAAACAAACCATGACTAAACATGTTAAATTTCAAATATTCGTCATCTATAAGCATAAATAAAATCTTTGTCATCTACATAGAACATAAAACATACAACACCAATTCAAAACTTGAAGTAGATTTTGTCTGTTACTTAACATACGAACAGAACAAGCTCAGATTTTGATTGTTGCTTACTTAACATGCGAAACAAACCAGCAGCTTTCCCTGATTTTGTCTGGTTTTCTTCTTCTCACTCAAAACAACTCACAGATAATTCGACGACAAAGACAAGATAACCTAGATCTATCATTTTGTAAAAGGGTAAATTAGTCTTTTGACATGGATTCCCTTGTTTTCTCCGGAAATCGTTTCTTTTCCACTTTTCGGGCGAAGGAATTGAAAATCAGGATTTTGACGGAATTGGATTGTCTTCCTTTTCTATTTCTTTCCTTACACCCCCTCTACACCTCAACATCTAACCATCCATTTACCCAGTTTTTCTTGACCGTCATATCCCCAACGACTCTTTTTTCAAAATTCAAAAAAAAAAAACTATCCGTTGGGATCTCTTCTATATAAGAGAATTCATCCTCTTGGACAAATTCACCCCAATCAATCTTGTTTCCATTGATTCCTTCTTTCTCCCTTCAAATTTTCAAAAACAATTTAACCAAAAAATCAATATGGTGGCTAGGAAATTCACTCCTGAGGAAGATCTTTCCATTACCAATTGCTTTATTTTTGTATCATGCGATGGAACCGTTGGTGCCGGACAAAATGGATTTCAATTTTGGGGACGAGTTTTTGATTTTTTTTACGAGATGTACAGGAAATCCTCGTGCAAGAGATGACCGTTCGATTCAAAATCGATGGCAAAACCACATTCGAAAAGAAGTTGTGGATTATGTTGGAATTCTTTGCCATATTCACCGACAAAATAGAAGTGGCGCATCACATGAAGACTTGGTAAGCTATTAAATTTTTCCCATAATGTTATTCGTAATAGTTTTTTAATTAGAAAGCATAATAACGATTTTACTACTACTCTTATTATTTAGGTACGAGACGCTCGAGATCAATATATGTATGCCAAAGGTAATCCATTCAAGTTTGATGCGTGCTACGAAGTTTTAAGAAAAACTCTCCCCGGATATGATTATGAATTAACCGTGGAGCAAAATCTTGGTGATCCTAGCCAAAACGATCATGCGCCCGTTGAAGTAGTTGATGGTGTCGAAATTCTAGCTAATGGACAACGTCATTGAAGATACAAGGAGATGGCAAGACCAATTGGAATGAAAAAGGCTAAAAAAGAAAAAAAAATGCAAGAAAAGATCGGGAAGCGGGAATCGTTAGGAAAGGAGCAAGTTTTTCAAGAGGATCAAGTCCTTCAAGACCTATAAAGGTAGAAGAAGAAGATAGTATTGAAATTGATGAAGAACAAAAATCACTAATTGAGTATTTCATGAAGATGCAAGAAAGAAAAGTGGAGAAGAAAATCAACTTCAAACAAGCCGCATTTGTGAATCTTGTAAAAAGCAACCCAAGCGAGCTTTACCAATCTAAGGAGGAAGAAGAGAAAATTATAATAGATATGGATGTTGCTAACATGGATCCGACTCAACAAGAATATTATCAAGAACGAAAAAGAAGAATTTTGAAGAAAATGAGAAAGAGAGTTGGAGTCCAAACCATTTATGATTCGGACAATGATGAAGTAAGCAACCTTGATTAGACGAACTAGTTTCAAATTCTCATAAAGTATTTTAAGTGCTCTTTTAATGTTTATGTTCGAAGTTTTATTAGTCTTAGTTTCAATTAGTATGATGTAACAATTTGTTTAATGAAAAAATGATTTGACAGCAAAAAATCTTAATTGTTGTTCTATACTTCAAGACCTAGATAATAGAGCAATTTGTGTGAACAGTTAAACATTTGAGCATTGTGTTTAATGTAACTTAGAGACCATTGTAACTTAGAGACTATTGTGTTTGAACAATGAAACATTTGAGCAAAGGAACAATCTCCTGTCTAGAAACCTATTCGTTACGGAAACTCAGTTTCCGCCTTAGACGGAGACTCGGTTTCCGCCGAGAAAATCAATGGCTAGATCTCACGATCTGCCAACGGATAGTTGTTTACAGCCTTTGGATAAACAATTCAAACTTGTAACGGCTATTTATTTTTTTGTTTTGGTGTGTTTTGGCTACTCCTATATAAGCAAACTTGGTTTTCTAGCTTCTGTTCCAGTTCTTTCACCCTAAGATACAATCTATTCCTCTCTGCCTTGTCCGTTGCCCATTGTTTTTCCGTTTCCTCCAAATCTTTTCGGGCATCATCATATCGCCTCTGTTGAAGAGCAGCACGCTGATCCATTGTATTAACCTCCCCTATCAACTTCTCAATCAACTCATCTTTTAACTTAAGAGAATCACGGAGATCATCCATTTCTTTCACTATCTCAACGGTAAAAGAACGAGAAATCTCTATCTCAGTGTCAAGACCGCGGTTTAAAGCTAAGTATTTATCCTTCTTTATTTCAACACGCCAGAAATCTTGGCGAAATTTATTACGTTCAGCACGAAGATCTTCAAAGAAGATGAGAAAGAGGAGACGAGAACGAATATTCAATCCTCATTCAAGAATACACATACAAGCAAGACGAGGAAATATAAACAGGAAAGAGAAAAGATCTAATTTACCTGCAGACCTTTCCATCTCTCGAACTAATGAAGCATCAGCTAAGGTTCTAGCATTTTGAGCCTCTTCTTTGTCAGCCAGGGTAGTGTTTAAACTCTTCTTCAGATCCGCGAGTTCTTTCTCCAGCTCCGTTACCCTAGAAGATGAAGTACTACCTTACTGAGAATACCGTAGTTTGTTGAGATTCTTAACAACACTATCACGATCAGATACAATCTGCGTAGCATAAGCCTCGAGCTGCGCACACTTGGCTGGATAAAATTCCAAGAGCGGGGCAGCACTTCGCACGTACAAGGACAACTACGGGCGAAAAGAAAAGATAATGCAATACAGAAGAAGAAGCATGCGACGAAGGTTTCAAGCAGCGTGAAAATAGTACTTCGTCCGATTCCAGAAAAAGTGGAGACTTACCAACCGAAGAAGCAGTCGTTGGAGCAGCAGAAGAAGCAGCCGCAGGGGCAGGAGAAACTACCTTGAACAATGAGGAAGTACCTAAAGCACCACTAAAAGGAGTAACAGGAGCAGCAGAAGAGGTACTAGCACTCAACATTGGAGAAACACCAACTGGGCCCCGAGGAGTGAAATCGGCCCAAGACAAACGAGAAGGGATAAATAACGGAGTACCCACCAGGCCAGGAGACGAAGCAGACAAAACACCCAATGGAGTACCCACTAAAAGCAGACAAAACACCCAATGGAAGTATTACTCATACTTCCTTCCACTTTACTCTTTTTTCTCTCACCCTCAGAGGTCAGGTCAATAGGCTGACCGGCATTACCGAACCTGCAGTATACCAACAACAGCACCACACCATGAGAAGAACACTTCAACGGCATACGCGTTCATGTACGCGTTCATGTATTGACGTTCTTGCCTATTGTGATCAGTTCTTGCAAACTATCACAATAAGGTCCATGAGACTCATATCCACAATTTTCTTTGGGTTCATATACTTGTGTATGGACTCTATAGCATGGCTAAACTTGTTTGAGACATATCCATCCTTCTTGATCAAGGCGAGTCTTCTCACAACCTTAAGGTTTTGACTAACGGGTTAGAAGAAGATTGAGTTGGACCTCAATACAAGCCTATGGACTTTTCTAAGTTCGGAAACTGGCTTGAGCCTCACTCAAGGTTGGTTAACTTTAAAGAAAAGCCTCCCTTGATGATCACTATAAATAGATGACCTTCTGCAAGATATAACTTCAATCCTCTACACATATGTGTATCCTTGCATAAAGGTTGGTCGTCATCTCGAAGTTCTTTGGACTGTGACGATTGAAAGACTTCACTTAAGGATCGTAAACCACAGGTCGGAAGTCAAATTCTTGATCCCGTATCCTGGGTCAATTGAATTATTTCAATCTTATTACGACCAAGATCTGATAGAAACTTAGTACGTAGATCTTGAATTGTAAACCCCAGAAGTTCCATAATACATATTCACAAACTAGGTTTAATACTAAGTTCGTCTAGTGTTAGGAGTGAAAAGGAGGGGATACCGAGATATACCACCAACTTTTGAATTCGTGAACCTAGTTGATTATGGTTGTTTGAACGATCTCACAAATCAATATTCAAACAACAACTTGAGTATAGTTCAGAGAACCGAACCCTAGCAAGAACGTAATTCTCGTAGATCTCAATAGAGATGGATTCACTCAAAGGTTATGAATCAACAAACTTGCAATTACTTCAATTATATATATCAGAGACAATATAATGCGGAAGGGAAAAGTAATGCAAGACTCCAGAATTTTGTTTGACAAGGAAACTGCAAACCAGCAGAAAAACCCCGGGACCACGTCCAGATATGAACACCCTCAGTATTAACGGAATACAGACGCTAGCCTACTCTCAGACTTCGGACTGAAATGTATCGGAAATGAATTAACCCTACAAGCAATTCAGCTACCAATGTGCTCCTACGTCTCTTGGCTCCCGTAGAAACCTACGTACTCGATTCCCCTAGTTGACGTCCTTTACAAGCCTAGGAGTTGCTCCACTTCCCTTCGTGAAGACTAGCGCTACCCTGCCTCTAACAGGACGCCTAAAAGTATCCAAGTAATTAAACAAGAATACGATTGTGATTTCCTTTAGACTTAAAGTCAAGGTTAATGGAAATCGATTTTACTGAATAGGGCTTATTGATCTAGCCTAAACAGTTTTACCTCATAACCCTTGACGAACTTAGTATGAAACCTAGTTCGTGAATTTGCGTTACGGAACTTCTAGGGTTTATGATACAAGATCTACCTTACGAAGTTTCTATCAAATCTTGGTTGTGATAAGATTGAAAGAATTCAATCGACCCAAGATACAGGATCAGGAATCTGACTTCCGACCTGTGCTTCACGATCCTCAAGTGAAGTCTTTCAATAGTCGTAGTCCAAAAGGACTTCGAGATGACGACCAACCTTTATGCAAGGATACACAGATGTATAGAGGATTGAGATTGTAGAAGGTCATTGATAGGCTCGGAAACCTACAATAAAATACTGCAAGTGCACAGTGTCTAACTGGTAGACAACGGCAAGTACAGGTCGAACCCACAGGGAGCGGTGAAAATAACTGTAACTGATACTCCTAATTTATTAAGCAATAAAGTGGATTTTTAGGATTTTTTTAGAAAATAATAAAAACCAATACGAGAAAATAAATATAAAACAATGAGTAATGGGAATAACTAAGGCTAGGGATTTCACCACACCGCATGTTTTGAACGATAACAAAATATGAATATTCTAATAATTCTAGCATGTCATTAAACCTTTGTACCCTAATTCACACTTTCATCAATCAGATTTGCAAATATTACTTGTAAACATTAAGCATGGATCATCAAATGATTTAACCTAAGCATAACCCATCAAATTGAATAACAAATAATGAAGAAAATCATATTAAACAATTAAAACTCTGTTTTGAAACAGTGATGGTATGAGTTGAACAATTGCATAGAAATCATAAGAACTTAATTATAGAGTCATCAATCAAACATGGGATAATAGCTTCCTCCCATCGCCTTAGTCGCAAAGTATTTAGCTAGACATCATAAAGAGAAGAAAACAATCAAACACCAACTTCTTCCCCATCTCTCTGGCCGTCTTCTCTGGCCTCCTCCTGCTTTTGCCGTCTCCTCAAAACCCAAAACTAAAAGATGCCCTTTCTCTGTTTACTAACGTAGGTTTTATAGGTTAGGATAATAGGTGTTGTTCCGGTGCTTCGCGAGGTAACTTAAGAAAATAATATCTCAAAAATGGACGGTTCCCAACAATTGCAGGACACGTGTCAGGACGCGGAATAGCAGCTTATCAGATTTGATGTTATGTGACACACTAAAATCTTTCTTCTCTTTTTCTTTCTCTTCTTTCCTTCCGCAGCTTTTTCTTCTTCTTTTCTTTTTTTTTCTTCTTTTCCCTTCTCTGACGCCGACAACCATGGGACCCAACTCCTCTCTCTGTCCACGCACATTTCAGCTGAGTTTCTTCTTCAGCCATTCTTGGTCTTCCACGTGTCTCTCAAGTCAACAACTTCAGCTGGTCGCTCCTTATCACTATAGCTGCCCCTTAGCAATGTTTTGACACCTTTTCCTCCTTTATTCCAGATTTACTACAAAACACAAATAAAGCGTAAAATGCACCTTTTATACGAAAAATAGCTAAAGAAAGTGTAATCAATATATGTTTAGAGAGGTGTTTTTAGACACCTATCAAATTCCCCCACACTTAGACTTTGCTAGTCTCTTAGCAAACAAAATAACAAAATAAAAGAAAATAAAATCCTAACTCACTGTCGCAGGAATCGCGGCTGCACTTAGCACATGCAACATGCCGTTAAACCTCTGTACGTCTACAGAGGACGAGTTTTGTCTCGTGAGGGCTTACTTAACTAGAGGTATACCCACAAAACCTGACTCCAAATTCTAGCTACTTGTGAACGATTAAGGAAAGACACCAAACAACCTACTTAGTTAGCATACGGTGGCTCTTCAGATATAGAAATCATTTAGCCTTCTGTATCCATGGACATTCATATAGGATTCACAACTCTACTCAGATGATCTCTAAACTGTTTCGTACAATCGATGCTAAAATGCCTCGGAATTAATCAACACAAATTACTGATGGTAGATTATAGAAGATGGATGGAATAGTGATGGTGCGGTATGCTATAAAAGTGCTGGTGTTTCCCACATCTGTCTGAATCAGTGCTTTAGGTGAATCATATGGAGTGAGATATTGGTTTGAACTTTAACTTTAACATTTTATTTTTAACCGATATGTACAAGGGTGGAGGTCTCCAAATCTACATCAACCACAGATATATTACAGTGCACCAATGGCTGATCTGGTCGGTCTTTATTCATATTTACATATCAACCCACTGGTACATACAAGGGCCCCAGCAGGTTGAATCCGGTAGGTCAATTGGTCGGTCTCTTTTTTTCGTTTTTCTTCACTTTTTCCATATATTTTTTTATTATTATTATTATTATTAACCATCTCAAAACCATCATCTAGCGGCGATAACAAGTCGATTATGGGCCCCACCAAATTACTTTGAGACAAAAATGCAAAATTAAAAAGAAAGCAATACGGTTACGACTTATTCCGAGGCATAGTTACATAAAGTTCCTAACAGAGAAGAGATCACCATGCCATTTCTAACACCTGAGTTATGCGTTCGAACATGAATAAACCATTCGCGGGCCCACTAATCCCTATAGTTGAAGAGTTAACGTTTTCATCTACTTAGAATGGTCAGTGTTCGTCCTAAATAATTCACAAGTTTCTCGAATTTGGAGTCTAATATGAAAAAAAATTGACATCAATTTTCGGAAAACCCATACCCCCACACTTGAATGTTACATTGTCCTCAATGTAATTGAATCATCCAATGTCAAGTCATGAATAATAAGTTATCCTACAATGATATGCAATAAAAACATAAAACGAAAGAAAAACTGAGAATAGAAAACATATCTGATGGGTTGACTCCCATGAAGCATAATCAAGTGGGTTGACTCCCACGAAGCAAAATTGAATGGGTTGACTCCCATCAAACAATTGGTAACGTCGTCAGCGCGACTTGCAAGATTGATTCCCCGTACACTATCAATCTGAAAATCTGGGGATCTGTCCAGACGACAATCTGCAATTCTAGTAACAACTTCACACGAATATTAGCATGATATTGAAGTAAAAATGAAGTTGTCAAAAATGAAGAGGTACCCCCAAACTTGGTTCTTTCAAAAGATGAAATAATATTAGCAAAAGACACAAGATTCAAGGGTTCTCTATCAATATCCATCGGATTAACTGGATGAACATAAACATGAGCAGGCACATGAGAATAAATATAATCACGAGTCGGGGGGCTCCCAAGGGATATATCATTAATATGAAAAACAAACGAGTCGGGAGGCTCCCAAGGGATGGGAACAATTGGTGAAACCTGCACAGGTAAGATGTCACGAGAAGCAAAATAATCCAACAAAATTTTTGAAACACACACATCTAGTCCTAAACCAGGAACCCTACGAAAAGTTGGGTAAACTAATCCAGGCGAAGTGACACATAATGTGAATTCAGAATTCTTTATCTCATCCTTATGTGAGGAATTTGACAAGCCTTCCAAAATCTCTAGGGTTACACGGTCATCTGTGTCCTTGAAAAATTCTATTGACTCTCCTAAGTCATAAGAGGTAGGTGTATCACCACTCTCTTGTAATGTTCTTTAGAGCCACTCATCATCGTTATCATCGTCAATTAAGGGATCTGTAGGAATCTCACAATTCAAATGATTAGAAGGTATATTATTATGCACATCTACTGTCTCTGAGTCGTTAAACTCGACAACAAAATCCTCTGTGTAAACAGATTCTTCTAAATCATCATCATCATCTGAATAAACATGTCTAGTCCAAAACTCATCCTTTTGAATAGGAGAATAATCATCAATATGATCTGGAGTTGGAAAAGACATGTCAAATTCAGACGTCATAAACATATCTCTATTCATATAATCACAATTATCAAGTTCATCATCATTCTCAACACATACTGACTCATTATTTAAAACGGTTTCATTATTAATATCAGGAGTATAAGAAAAATTAGAACTTTCCTCAGCGAGATGACGATCCTCAATTAGAGCAGATAATGGAGCAAGTGCTTCTAATAATCCATTTTTCTCAACCGTAAATTGCTCTCCAAGTCTCACTATCTCCTCAGTATTTTGCCTCATCTGTTCCATCAAAGATAAGAAGGACGCAGATGGACCACAGTACGACTGATCAACTCTCTCATACTGCGATTGAGAAGTGTGCGAATAATAATTGGACTCAGTAAAATGTGTCTCACAACCTAGGTAAGGTTGGTAATAATCATATCCATAACAAGGTTGGAAATGATCATAACCGTGAGAGTAATTCCAACCATTATTCACACCAGGCTTCATATACAAAAGGTACCTGAAAGAAAAATTCTCAAAGCAAAAAAATGAGTAAGAAAGAAAATAAAAATAAAAATATTTACAATAAAGAAAAATTAAAAATATATACAGAAAATTAAAAACACCAATCACAATACTCCTAAACCGCTCCCCGGCAGCGGCGCCAAAAACTTGATAGGCTCGGAAACCTACAATAAAATACTGCAAGTGCACAGTGT
>JAJJMA010059043.1:0-14441 GCA_023529015.1 Papaver nudicaule
TAATAGGGTCTAACTGATATAGTATAAATTAATAGTCATTATAATAACTAGGTTGTTCAGCCCGTGCGTCTGCGCGGGCCCTAGTTTAGACGACCGATAACATGTTAAAATCCAAATGACCATTCGAGTGAAGTTTCAGGTTATTAGGGTCATCATAGGTAATTCCTTTCGAGTAAAGTTTCAGGTTATTAGGGGTCCTAGTTTATAACCTTCGGGAAGTTTTTCTTTTACGTAATCCATATTTGATCGTGCCTAGTATACATTACTGCTATACTGCTATTGTATGAGCTCTGCAGAAACCGGTGATCAGAGCTTTCTCGATCGGCTTTTGAAAAATATTAATACTCTTGATGCCGAAGATTTGCAATTTTCTCTTATAACTACTCATTTGGCTTCACAATTAGTTTTCCAAAATAAAGTCGTATGAATGCAGTTGAACAACTCATGTGATTCAAGACGAAAATCCATTCAACACATTACATACATGTCTTTGCACAAAACAGCAACCACACGTTTAGAGTTACTTAATTTAAGTTTTAAGCAATGCAGACACTATAGGTGGGAAATTTGCCGCTATGACATTATACATCAGAAACCACCAATGAAACCCGTAGTATCACTAAAATATTATTAAACAATCATATCCAACATAGTTTTCGAAAAATATACACCGTCAGTAAACACAGCAAAGAACAGAACCCAATTAAGAAACCATCAATGCTCAAAAATTTAACTGTTTCCTTCCTATTAAATCGATGCAAGCAAACAACATAGGGCATTACATACTTCTCTTTCAGAGTTTGAACCTCAAGCACACCCAAATCCACATACATCTTAGTTGCATCCGTTGAGGAAAGACAATAAGTTCCTGAAATTGTAACATAAGTTACTGTAATGTTTATGAAATGTTTAATTAGTTGTTTTCACTATGAAGTACATTCGAGCAACCAAAACAACCTTGATGCATCTCCACAAAGACAGCAGTGATTATTAACACTACAATTTTCCTCATAGCAACTACTCTTTAGATTTCGGGCATTATCTCTCAAAGAGTTACTCTTCTCCACCTTTCCCTCTTCACATCCTTCTGACCAATTCCGGTTATTGCAGTTGTGAGCTCTGATATCCCAACCAACACATCAATAACATACGTTCATCAAAAATCAGATACGAATATCAAAGCTCAACACTATAACCATCAGTTGAATAGACATCTATTTAAGAAACCATTAAAGAATGTCAGAGAAACGTACCAATATAATGGTCATAGTTCTGATGCATGTAACCAATGTCATTTAAATTGACCAGGCAAAACTTGTGAAAGGGAATTTCAGTATTCTTTCCACTGTACTCATGCACAACTGTATCATATCTAAAACCCAATCTCCTGTTACTTGGAATTGGCTTCCATATTTCCTTGAAATCAGTTATGGAGTAGTTCTCTATAACTACCACAGCTTGATCGTGCAATTTTGGGACATGCTCTTGTATTTCTTCGTTAGGAATAACAGCATGTGTTAGTTCCCCCTGTCAAAAATAATGACAGTACAATAATTGTTAGCTACCAAAAGAACTAACAATCTGCATCTACCATAACCTTTAAAACAACAACAGAGTTATTAATACATATGACATGAACCTACAGCGATATCCAAAAGTATCATATGTAAATTGTGTATTCCTGTAAGCCTACACCTTGAAGTCTCCCAAGTTCTTATAACTCTAAACATGGATGAGTTGCTCCTATCTGTTTTTATATATGCTTAGATTAGTAATCTAACACCGAAACAGTTAGAACCATACAATTACAACACAAACAAAAACTCTGAGCAATGATTACCTTGATTTCCATCAAAGGGCTGATATTCAGACTGATCAGTAGGCAGTAGCAGCAAAACCATTTGCACCTGAAACATATGGGTTGTTATTCTTTGTTGATAACCCTGCCATAGTAAACATAGGATTCCGAAATTTAAACAGTTGCTTTGATATCGAAAAAGGAAAAAAAAAAGACAATACTATAAATCAAAATTTAGAATGTTTACCTTCCCTTCCTGCAAAATCGTAACCATAGTCAAAACCATACTCTTCTGGCATGGATGAGTTGTTCTTTTTTATTGCCAACCCTGATACAGTAAGCATAGGATTCAGAAACATAAATAGTTGCTATCATAAAACAAAATCACAAAGCACAACGCAGGTTAATGACATGTACTGTCACCATAAACAAAAACAGCTGGTGCTATGTAACAGATTCAACAATACCAAGATGCTTGAGCACCCCAATCTTCCCAGCCCATAGCATCATTGACAGAAGCCGTTGAATTCCTCTTGGATAACATATTAGAGTTGTTGGTTTTAGTTGCTAGATCTGGCATAGGAAACACATAATTTAGAAACCAAAATAAAATTGTTGTTATTGTATGGATTTAACAACACCACAAAATATAGCACACAACTCAGCATGACTACCTTGTCCTCTATCTGAAGACAGAGAAGATGAATCAGACGTTTCAGCAAAGCTATATCCATTTGCTGCAATAGACAGAGGAGTTGAAGCTTTGTTGTTGCGAGAAGCCATTAAACTCAGGTATGTATGCGTGGGTGAGATGATGCGCAGCTTTAACCGTAGAAGCTTGGCTAGGATATAGAATGATTATATACTGATAACACTGGAATAGGAATTCATGCATATCTTTGGATAGTTGTGTTGTTAGATGTGAGCTATGATGAGACAGAAATCCTAGGATATCTTACCTAGATTCTGATATGTGGATGTATGTTAAGTTATTCAATCTTTCCTAGTTAAAGATGAAGTATATCTATATTTGTAGATACTGAAGAATTTTAATCTTGTGAAACGTGTAGCAACGACACCCATGATGCATTAATGAATTGATAAGGCTTTAATTGAATGGAATAATCAACCACTACTTATGTAGTACTTAGAGGTCTGTCAACGGATTTCCGAATACCAATCAACACATTCCTGAAGCCAGTGAGTGAATGAATGACACCTTGGATGCTTACGTTCATTGAACCCTAGATAATACTTTAGTTGTTGCAAATTAATCGATTCAATCGAAGCCATATCAACCTGTAACTAATGCACCATTATATATGCAAGATTATTCTAATACACCACAAATGAACATCTATCGTTGGAAAGCTCCTAACCAATGTTTTGTTTTTTTCTTTTGTGTTGAATATTCAGATGCAGGCATATGCGCACTTGTTTCAAGTGTTCGACAAAGACGCCCAGGCGTTCAAGGAAACTTCAGCTGTGCCGAGCACCAATTGAAGAAACTGCATCTGTATTATTAGGTTTTCAAAATGGTTAGATCATTTGATTAAAGAAAAAAAAAAAGCACATTCAACATATAAATATAGCTAGTTTTATAGAAATTAACCCTCACCTGTAAAGAAAATAACCTTCCATAAAAGTAAGTTTCCAACACACAGCTAAGCAAACACTGCGGCACATTTGGTGCACAAAATAACCTGCAACATAAACACGCAAAAAAAAGACAAATCAAGTACCTGATGAATGTCCCTACGAACAAATCCATAATGTGCCTATGCAAAATCAATACATGAAAATGATACATATAATAATCATTAGTAAATATTACACTGCCTAAGCCTACTTGCTGCTGATTTATTATATATTGATGCTTTTTTTGCATGTTTTTTTTTTGCATCGGTATATTGCGATACAGTGGTATTGATGCTGCTAACTGCCTGTCAAAAGAATCGCCTGAATCTAACTGCTCTTGTAATTACTGACGATTTATCAACATCAAGCCATTGCCACCCACCGTATATATAACACCAACCCTTCCATTAACTGAGAATTCTGTTGACTTGTTTTTTTACAACACCAAGATAGTCAGGAAGCCTTTCCACTTTTCAACTTGTTGAGATGTTAGAACAGCTTCTAAGCTCTACTTACCTCAATTTTTTTTGAATTGTATATATGAACTATCGCGGACCTCAATCACAAAATTGAAGTACACCTATAGCTATCATGTTCCCCTGAAACAAACCGAATGACAATCTATATCACACCGTGCAGACAATGACATCAACAATCAATGGGGTTAGAGCAAGAGAAATCACACATGGCTCACCTCATCCTTACAATCCTCTTTCAGTTTGGATTGTGCAGCTGCACCATGTTTGATTTTCTCAATCACTTAATTCACAAATTTAATAGGGAAAAATAAAACCTCTTTTCTGTTTCCAGAAATAAGCCAAAGTTTGACGAAATGAGATAATCTTACATTCTTAGAGCAGCAGTGGTAGCAGTAACACAACCTAAGCATATCAAACATATTGAAACTCGGCGACATAGATTTGCCTGGACATATATTATCAGTTATCAGATCGAATCCTTACTGAACAGGTCAAATGGTCCAGCATGGAGTATTCGGCCAAATCGATTCAAACTAACAATGGAAATAAGAATAAAGTTAATCTCGAGCTTAACAATGGGTTTTCAATCTAACCTACTTTAAAAGCTTCAGTGCTCGAGGAGATATTAGCATAGTTTTTCCAAGGAGAACAAAAACATTAACAAACGATGTCATACTCACAAACCACAAAAGAAACTCGACACATAAGGAAATTAATATCAAACAACAAAACCAAAAAAAACAAAGAAAAACCACTTTCACCAGTTCAATAGTACCTGGTCTATCATAAAATCACTTTCACCAGCTTTGTAAGGACAGCCCATGAAAGCTCCGCCGTTTTTGCACCTAAAACCATTTGATTATACATTAAAGCAACATTTAGTCCACTTTCAACATAATCGTAACTAATATCGGCTACTTGAGGTGGAAGATGAGAGATTTCCCGTTGTGTATCAGCCATGACCCATTCAAGTACATAATGGGAATAAACATGACATCCGGAGAGTCCCAATTCCAAAATGGTAGAGCAAAGTTCTCGTTCGTTTATGAAAATAAAGCATCATTATGTGCCATGGGAAAAAGAGCCATGTTTTCTGGATTTTGAGTAGAGAATTCGAATGTTGTTGACTGTAAGCGCCAGTGCAATATAAACAATGCATGCTTGCTTGACGCAAAAAACTTCGAGGATCATCGAAGGGTAACCATTTCATAATGTCTATGGCTTTGTTATACTTTGCGGTGTAATCTGCACCAACTAAATGCGCTGGCTTTCTAACTTTCTTCGGTTTTGAAATCTCAGGAAATTGGAAATCCACAATAGGCTCTAATGTCTGGCTCTTAGGTGGACAGCGTACATAGCATACCTTGGCTTCAATTTAGTGACCTTTAAAAAATAAATCTGAAGAAGAAGATAATCCAACTAAGACTATTAAAGCCAACAAAATCAAACTCTGTTATTCCATGAACACTAAATCAATCTATTTTACCTTACGTCTACATAAATATTGTTGCAGTAGCTCGGAATAAGCACATATATATACAGAGAGAGTTCTACTCCATGCACCACGACTTGATGACAAAATCATTCCTAAAGAACATCGTTAAAAGATCAATGAGTGTGACTTTTAGCTTATGTACCTGTCAACAAATCAATAAAACAATGAGTTAAAATCATTGCGATCGAAAAAGAAAAGAAAATAAGAGATCAAAGACGCAGAAAGATTACGATTTAGGATTAGAAAGATTCCATGCATTATTCAAAACATAGAAAAGCTAACCAAAAGATTCCATGCATTATTCAAACATAGGATCAATAATCGATCATAGAAAGAGGGCGAGATAATCGATCATACAAAGAGAGCGAGAGCGGAAAAATCAATACGAAAAATCACTGTTTTACAAAGAAGAAGGAAAACCTTGAGTTAGGGTTTTCGAAGAGGTGGGTTGTTAATAAGACGTATTCATTATTGACGGGCCTAATTCCCTATCGGGTGTAACTCTCCAGCCTGGAACCTCGAAATGTTATGATTGGCATGAGAATCACAATGGTGGGGCCTCGAGCTCTAATATTCAAGTTTGATGGGAGAATGAATGTGGGCAAGCTATTTGGTACTCCTATTATTGTATTAATTTTTAGAGAATTAAACCGTTCTATAAAAAAAAACTGTGCTGGCTTTTCTTCTGATTTCTGCACCAATCTAGCCACACATATGCACCTAATCATTCTAGAAAGCCAGTACTAATTTGTCAAACCACTACCATGTGAAACTAAAAATTATTCAGTGCAGAATGCCCAAGTATCAACACAAAGAAGTACAACTAAACAAAAATAAAGTAAACCAACAAAAGAACAAGTATCAACACAAAGAAGTACAACGAACGCATTTTTGCTCTCGCACTGCTAGATCAAAATTGATCTAGCAGCGTGCGGGCCGTTGGATGGCCAAACCAACGGCCATGATGTTTCGATTCATCCCGTGCGGGATTTTCATTGTGTGCGGGAATCCATCAGGGCCGTTGGATTGGCTCATCCAACGGCCCACGCGCTGCTAGATCAATTTTGATCTAGCAGTGCGAGAGCAAAATAATTTCGCTTAAAATGACAAAACGACAATGAATTTGAAGCTAATTTTTGGTAGCATGTTCTTCTTATAAAGCTTTATTTTCATACCAAAAATGAGCGCATTCCGATATGTATAGAACCACCATCTACCAATTGTCGTCCGATGTAGCAAGTGGTGTTATACATCTCGAAATACACTCATTTTTGGTATGAACATAGAGTTCTATAAGAAAAACATGCTCCCAAAAAATTAGCTTCAAATTCATAACCGTTTGGGAGTTATCAAAAAAATTGCAACACAATGTCAAGATAGTGTCATTTTAACCATATCATGGGGTACTTCCTCAGCATACAAATAAGGCACTTGGGAACTTTCTTGCTTTGATAATGGCAGCACCACGTTGTTGGATGCTGCTGATAAATTCTCCATTCAACCTACAATGCATGCAAAAGTTGTGTTAAGCTGAAGTGGCTCACAACACTGCAAATATAAATTTGTTGAAACTGAAGAGTGGTTTCCCCACATGATAACATTCTTAACATCACTGGCTTGGACACTCAATCTCGAAGAGACTTGACCAAGATATCTATTGTGATCTAAACGGGTAAGGTAAGTAATGTTTTTCTCAGGAATGGATGAAGCAAACTCCTTAAGGATCAAAATTGAAGCCGGAATTATGACTGAACCTGGAAATATATGCAGTAAATTACAACTTAAAAATATAGGGCAGCAAATAATGAGTGAACTTGGAAATATAGGGCGGCAATACCTTCAAAACTGTCTTTGGAACACCAAAAAGCCACTTAGCCTACACAAAATATCAACCAACAATCAGCAAGGACTGAGAACTTGCATATTTTCCATAGTAGTTCATGTAAAGGAAAGTAATACGAGCAGATGAGAAATCATGCCGAGGCCTGTTGATCAACACAATATATGAAAAAGAAGAGACATTAAATTTGGAGTATAATCTCCAATCATCTCCACCTTAATACAAACTAACATCAGTACATATAACTTCACTTCACGACAAATTATTTCTGCACACATCAAAATAGATATCATACCATCTTTTTCCCAAGTTGAGACACAAGATGTGTTTTCCAATCTTTCATTCTTTCTCAAACAATGGCTTTCAAGGGTGCAATATATACAACCTGCACGGTGATTACATCTAGTATCACTTAAATTGAAACATTTAAGCAAGTATATGAATAGTCAGACCCAAATGTCAGCAGCAAGAAATCCTGCCTCTAATGAATCTTAAACCCCAATGATCACTAAACAGAGTAATTCTAATCATTTTAAGAGTTTAACCAAACCACCTGTCAGGCTGTGTACTTGAGAGACGAAGCATTGCAAGTTCAGCTGATATAATTTTCCAACTTCCAGTGGGAGCTCCTAACAGAACACTGTTGTCTGTTGTATAGCACATGAAATGTCTGAAAGAACATATCTCTTAGTTTGGAAACCCAGGATATTCATTCATAGCCCAGGACAAAAAAAAAAGTGCATACCTGAGTTTGAATTGTTTGAATTGGATTGAAATGTGAAAGTGAAAACCTGTAGAGCGCTTCATAAGCCTTATTCCCGAGTGAAGATACAGGAAGAGGTTTCAAATCCTAAAGTTCTGTATGTAATGTACGAGCCTGAGCAAAGCGCTCAGCCTGATTGTTGCTGATGTTATTAGAAAACAAACACTCTTCAGAGTGTTTGAGCTACCGTAAAATTTGCTAGAAACAAAGATATCTAAAGTTATCACCTCTGGCAACACAAGATTTTGGAAGGGGATAGTGTAACAAGTATCTGCATGCAACCAAGAATCTGACACAACACGGATGTAGAATTGAGGTGGATGTGGCTCAAATATGGTCACCGTGAAGGAAAGCTTCTGAGGCTCCCCTTGTGCCATTTTTTCGGTTAGAGCGAAGAGCTCTGAATGATAAATGTGGTCATTCTCAGAATCCAAGGTCAGCAGAAAGCCTCCAACTCCAAAAGTCAATCCAAAAGGTCAGCAGAAAGCCTCCAACTCCAAGTTAGATAACTCAACATACTAAGGATAAATAATGGTAAGAACCTCACCAAGTAATCACCAATCCACTAGTATTGCCAACATTTGAATACGAGAACAAGCAACAGAGGTAAAAGCATTAGTAGAGTTAGATATTAACGCAAACCATATTTCAAATAACACACGTGTAATACGAGCCAAGCTTGCATCTGAAATTAGCGCAAATTAGCGCAAATAACGCACGTGCATCTGAAATTAGCACAAAGCTATCTGTCGACCCTCTTGTTGACAAAGAACGGACTAAAGGGCTTATCCTTTTCTGGCACTAAGATAAGGGAGGCGTAACAATGATCTTGGATCAGATGTAAGAGATGACCTGAATTAAAAAATTGTTTACTTGAAGGACCACCCTTTTTTTCCTCTGGGCAAGATCTGCGAACCAGGGTTTCAATATTTTCAAATTCAGAAGAATGGGCACCATGTTAATTACCTGTGTAACAGTAAAATGCGCATAAGCAGAAGAAACAAACATTGACCAAGCAAACTTTTAGCAATTACAATAAAACAATAGAAGGAAGAATTTGATACCCTAACTACCCCAAGTTAACAACTTACTCCAGCATCTTCATTGTAATCACATACATCTATCCAAACAGTGTATTTCAACACTTATGTTCCTTCCTACTTGATGCGTAAAGCATGGAAGTCATAGTGCAACACATTTTAACAACTTCCTACAGCTATGAGAGAAACAAACTACTTGGGTTCTGCAGTCAGCCAACAACCCAAAGATGAAATCATTGGACATTACATAGTAAGCATTAAGTGTAATGAGTCTACGGAAGCAAATTAAGTGACTTCATGGATATGGAAAAATGCAGATCAAACTATGCCTATAACAAACTCACATGTCACATGTTATGATAACAAGACTAGTGACCGGCATCCACCACAAACCATAAATCACACAGAAAATATAGTGATTATTATTACCAAATCTACAGACACTAGATGCCCTGTCATAAGCAAAAACTAGAATTTAAACGTTGTCCAGGAAGCAAAAATAAAAAAAATCAAACTTGCTCACAAACCATTAAACTTGTCTAAATCATCAAACAACAGTCGATTAAAACGAGAAATTAAATGGTTCAGAAGACACTAGAAGTACAGAGGAAGGTTCACATTTAAGTATATAATATATATGTGAATTGATAATTTAACAACGCTAAGCAAGCACTCAGGTACTACATAAGAAAGGGGGATCTCCATTTCTTTTTGGCTTTTATCCGATAGGGGATCGCACCGGACCATGACAAGGTCAGGTTCTTATTTAGTAGGTACTGCATGATTAAAGTATTCTTCGTCATCTTCGAGAGTGTCCTGCATGTGACCTTGGTATTAGTCCAAAATATTGGAAAGCTTGTTCGTAAACCACCTATTCCTACTAGCATTCACATTCACACAAACAAGACGGAGGAATATGATATGAGAAGAAGCTGCAGTAAATACCTTCTGAAAAGGGTATCGCCCATATACAAAGTAGTCGTGAAGGTAAGTGAGGGCTAGACCCGCTGCCGAACCTTTAAGGCCCGACTTTACAACTTCAATATCAACCTTTTTATTTACCCTTTCGTACATCTTCTTCCACGGACTGCGATAAACATCCTGAAAAGGAAAACAAAAGCAAGATCATCAAAATCCATATAAATCATTGTACAAGGTGCCACCCAAAGTGGCATCTTTTTCCACTCACTGGACACTACAAAGTGGAAAAAAAGATTCCACCTTCAAAATAGGCAGACAACTGGCACCCAAAATGGTATCAAAATAAAGTATCTTCCAAATCTTTTTTAATTAGAGTTCTTTCAATGGTAAAGGCGTGTCGCTGCGCCTGGGGATTTAAGACCAGCCGCGCCTTACGCCATGAACAACATAGATCCCAATCAAAAAACCAATTAACCCAATCAAAAAACCAAGTAAACCAGCCACGCTTTACGCCGTGAACAACATAGATCTCAATCAAAAAGGGAAAAAACAAACCAAGTAAGATAAAAATTATACCTTGGGACTATTCCCAGCAGCAGTAGACAACATCCTGACGATACCCCCTAGTCGGCTTGCCATTTCTGCAAGCCAAATTGGAAAAAAATTAAAAAAAAAAAAACTAACAAAATCAAATTATTAATAACATCAAAATCAAATAGAGATAAGGAAAGACGAAGTAAATTACCTGAACCAGTCTATGAGACGGTCGGAAGTTTCTGAAACAGTTTCGGCGATCGAAGTTAATTGGAAAAATAGACACAAATCGATATATATATATATATATACGCGAGGCGTCTGTCAGTTTATAATGGCTGCTCTCTCAACAGTTTTCGTTAATCATTAAAATTAACTGGAAATTTGGCGTTTAACCCTCCCCTCACTCTCCTTTACTCTCTTGACCCTGGGCTTGAGGGGACCGGTTTTTTTTTCAAGCCCAACTGAGCTTCAAGGTTTAATAGATAATAGCCGGGGTCAAATGAATAATTTCGGAACATGATGTCAGCATAATTAAAACTAAACTTCCAAATATAACCTTTTCTCCTTAAACAGATTAAGAAAACCAGTCGAGATTGTTCATGGAATCCTGTAGAACAAAACTAGAAAAAACAGAGAAGAATTATCGTTTTCTCATTGTGGAAGATAACGATGATCGGTTTTTCTGATCTAAACCGATGAAAGGTTATCATTTTCTCATTGTGTCGATAACGATGATCGGTTTTTTCAGATCTAAACCTATGAAAGGAATTATCGTTTTCTCATTGGGTCGATAACGATGATCGGTTTTTCAGATCTAAACCGATGAAAGTTGATTTTGATTTTGTCGTGTAAACTCCAATCGAAATCTTAGGTTACTAATTTGCTCATCTACAACCACGGGCTCAATCTTTGGCATTCATCTTGGGCCCTTCATCTTTAACTCCACCTATACCAATTGATAGTAGTTTAGTATCAGATTTGGGGTTTTGAAGATCTCTTTCACTTCTGTAGTGGGAAACTTGCTACAAAGACTCTAAGCTCCAGCTAACAGATGTGAAGACAGTATGCACATCTAATTTACAAGTGGATTTATTCACATCTAATTTTTGGAACTCTGAGCTACAGCTAACATATGTGAAGACAGTATGCACATCCAATTTTTTGGAACCCTGAGCTACAGCTAACATATGTGAAGAGAGTATGCACATCTATTTTTTTGGAACTCTAAGCTACATCTAAGAGATGTGAAGAATATATTCAAATCTAATTTTTTTGGAACTCTAAGCTACAACTAATAGATGTGAAGATTATATTCACATCTAATTTTTTGGAACTCTAAGCTACAACTAATATATTGAAGAATATATTCACATCTAATTCTGTTGATGGTTGTTCTTCTATGTCTATAAGAGATAGAAAGAGTTTGGGTTAATTGTGCTTCGACAATGCCACAATTGTGCTGATTTTGTTTTCGGTGGGAAGCTTGTTTTTTTGGTCAAATTGTTGTGAATAAATGATGTTACGCACAAAATTTACAAAGTACAGATGTTATGCACCCAGATGGGGTTTTTGACCTTGTACTGATCCCATTCATATGTATTCAAGTGCAAGAAGAAGAGCAGATAATAGTTACACTCATGAAAATAATTGCAATCTTTCTTATCGTTAATTATCTATAGACCAATAAGTTTACAAATAGTATCAAAGATGAACAACAACATTATATACAAATGAATGACAAAACACAATGCAAAATGATGTTCACGCTCTTCAGACTTCAAGTTAACGAGCTCAGACTGAAGCCATGTTCCTTATCCTGCTTTGAGAAATAAGACTTCGCAGCATATTCTATCTCTGAGCATTTTCACTACGGCGTGGTCAATGTATAGTTCCGGTGTGAATCTTCACTTCTGAGCATGACAATATTTCAAGGTACTCATATCTACATAAGAAAATATAAGAAAAATTGAGTAAAATTCCAATCTTTTCAGGAGCTCATATGTACAATCACCAAGGATACATATTGCAGGGTATATAAATTACACACAACTGAACAAAACTTGATGTGCAGGGGGTCTGCACAGTCTACAACTCAACAAAAACTAGATGTGCAGGGGATCTGCACAGCCTAAAACCATACAATCAAATATTATAACACCTTCAATACTTACCCAAGCACACTACAATCAAACACTACAAAAAAAAATTAACAACTGAACAAAACTAGATGTGCAGGAGGTCTGCACAGTCTACAACTGAACAAAACTAGATGTGCAGGGGATCTGCACAGCCTAAAACCATACAATCAAATATTTATAACACCTTCAATACTTACCCAAGCACACTACAATCAAACACTACAAAACAAAAAAAATGTGCAGGGGATATTCACTAAACCAAAAGAGAGAGAATATATGTGAAGATTATATGAACACCTAATTTTTTGGAACTCTAAACTACAACTAATATATGTGAAGATTATATTCACATCTAATTTTTTGGAACTCTAAGCTTCAACTAATAGATGTGAAGATTATATTCACAACTGAACAATACTAAATGTGCAGAAGATCCGCACAGTCTACAACTGAACAAAACTAGATGTGCAGTGGGGTCTGCACAGTCTACAACTGAACAAACTAGATGTGCAGGGGATCTGCACAACCTACAACTGAATAAAACTATATGTGCAGTGGGGTCTACACAGTCTACAACTGAACAAAACTAGATGCGCAGGGGATCTGCACAGCCTAAAACCATACAATCAAATATTATAAGACATTACAAAAAAAAAATCAAAATCCAGATGTGAAGACAATATGAACAACTTCAAAAAACTATTTTTATCAGATCTATATGTGAAGAGAACATGAACATGATCAACAACTTCTAAAAAAAATAAATATCAAAATCCAGATGTGAAGACAATATGAACAACTCCAAAAATACTAGTTATTAGATCTAGATGTGAAGAGATCATGAACATTATGAACAAAATTACAAAATACTACAAAAATAAAAATAATTATCAGATCTAGATCTGAGGAGAACATGAAAATTATGAACACTTCAACACAAAAAAAACAACTAATTAATTATCAGATCTAGATGTAAAGAGAACATGAACAGTACAAATAAGAAGAAATTAAAATAAATAAATTAGTACCTTTGCTAGATCGGTTTCGTGAACGATTATTGCTTGTCGTTCTTCAAAATCACTCTCGCTCAGATCGTCATTCTTCTCTTCTTCTACATGAATTCAA
This sequence comes from Papaver nudicaule, assembly GCA_023529015.1. Taxonomy (NCBI): domain Eukaryota; kingdom Viridiplantae; phylum Streptophyta; class Magnoliopsida; order Ranunculales; family Papaveraceae; genus Papaver; species Papaver nudicaule. The sequence continues at coordinate 13,775 of JAJJMA010059043.1, forward strand.
CTTTGAAGATGAAAACAAAGAAATCTTTGAAGATGATTTCAATGAAAACGAGATCTAGTTTTTTTTTTTGTTGATAATGGCGGTTTTTCGCCGGCAGCGAGAGAGAGAGAAAATGAAACTGAAAATTAAAACTGAATTAAATGAACCGTAACGGGTGTGTTTTATATTTATTGGAAGGGTATAACTGTAATCTCGCGGTTATATTATTTTTCAGGGTCTTCCAGGTAATTTGCAATATTATTATAAAAACCCCAGGGTTTTTATAATAAACCCTAATATTATTAGGGTTATTAGAATAATTTTCTCTTAAATTAAACTCAATAAATCTTTTTATTTAAAAAAGAGGCAGATCGGGAGATATTAAGAAGAAAATCTGTAAAAGCTGAACGATTTTGGGTTGTAGGGTTATAAAAACAAACCACGTTGGGAGTGGGCCGCCCGCCCGAAGAAATAACAAAGAATTTATAAACGACTGTTTTTTTATCAAGAAACAACTTTCACAAGTTTATTAACCTTTTAATAACCAGACTAGTCATGACGACATACTGACATAACACGTGAAAAGCAAGTATAAGAATAAACAGTTGAGCAGAGACAGGACCAACAATTATAGCACTCTTAGAAAACTCTCAGAAAATCCGACGAACACCTCTCCTGCCTGAAACTC
>JAJJMA010059043.1:19441-39598 GCA_023529015.1 Papaver nudicaule
GCTTGACATACCAACGCTAGTGGGTTTGACCGGACAATGCCCTAACATTACGGTTGTAGAGTCACACCACCATTGCAGCCGAAAATCTGCAGAAGCCTGAAATACTAGACTTTCGGCTGGAAAACACTCCACTGCATCTCTGGCCCCTGCTATCACACCTAGCCTACGTACCCCATGTTGTGGGGACCACCACTACTACCACCTCTCCAACTCCTTACACTCCTATCTCAAGCCGCACAGAAGCTTTTCTCTTTTGGCCCCGCACTGGAGAAACAAGGAGTACTGAAAATTCACCTAGCATGGCAGATCTCATGAAGACTCAACAAGATCTACCCCTAAGTCAGAACAACATGGTGAAGACCCAATCGGAGTTGCTGACTTGTTTGAGGACTTTCTCAGAAAAGTTGACGCCACCAAAAAATCTGGGGTTAACACGTGTAGAGACCCCTGCCAATCTCAACAGGGTGGGTCGCTCTCAGATTCACGTCATCCCAGATGATCAAGATATCCATGTCCACACCACACGTGGAAAAGCACAAGTTCTCAGCATAACTTTGTCACTCGTGAAGATTTACAGAATATCCTACAAGCTCAGAGCGTGGAAAATTCAGATTTGTTTCATCGTCATCAACCTCCATATCCAATTGAAGTTCAACGTGAATCTCTTCCTGAAGGATGTGTCACACCTTCAATGTATAATGGTATTGGGAATGCTCGAGAGAATGTATCTCGTTTCCTAGAATCATTGGGAGTGTAAGAAAGAAATCAATCTGTATGTCTCAAAGAATTCTCGAAATCTCTGACGGGAAAGGCATACACTTGGTATAATAATCTAGCTCCCAACAGTATTTTCAGCTGGATCCAGATGGTTAATGCTTTCCTCAAGAAATACTTCTTTGTGTTTGAGCAACTCATTCTCTCCGATTTGGGGAGACTCTATCAGATAAACAATGAACATCCAGATGATTATGTGACGAGGTTCAAAACTCGTGCAGTGGATTGCAATGATCCAAACGTGACAGAGTTGCAGTTGGTGGAGCTATGCATCAATGGAATGATACCAGTATATCGTTCCGTAGTGGAGAATCTGGAAATTAATAATTTCACCAAGCTCCATAAATCCGCCAAACAATCCGCCACTACTGCACCAGCACTACTGGAAAGACCCAGACCTGTAAAGGTCGAAGAAAGTCGTGGTGAGACACGTGCCAGCAAACAACTCGTCAAAAAACAATATAGCTCTCTTCCCTCAGTTCATGCCGTCACTGAAGGTGTTAAGAGGAAGGCGCCTACTCCTGAGGGCCCACAACTAAAACGTTCAGCCCCAACCCAATCTCAGGCTCATGCGCGGGTCCCAGCTACTACTCCTGCACCAAAAGCACCACGACAACAGAGGGAATTTCCTAAAATTCCTGATTTTCCTTGTACAATGGATGAAGTGATAAAGCTCCTGGAAGCGTGGATTCAAGATGGTGCTATCAAGTTACCTCCTGTACGGAGAGAGCCTACATCACAAGAAATGACTGATCCCAAGTATTGTCATTTTCATTGATTCGTCAATCAGCCCACCAGCGAGTGTCATAGACTCAAGCAAATATTCAATGAAAAGATTGAGTCAGGGGAGTTAAACTTGGGGGCTGAGGGTGTGCATAAGAATCCACTCCCTCAGCATCAACCTCAACGTCAACATCAACCCAACATTTGAAATTTCACCATCTCCGGAGAATCTGTTAAGCAAACTGTTAATTATTTGATGGAGAATTTATGCGAGCTCTTGCATTTCTCAAAAAGCCAGCGAAGAAACATTTTCGCCGCCTTCAACTGGATTACTAGCGGCAAAGAAATACATGTACCTGAAAGACGGGAGGAAACTCAATTAAAGACTGGTGAAGTTACGCTAGATATGATGGCAGGAGAGAAGCGCGTCCCAATACCACTTATCTCCGCACGTCTCAAAGGTACAAATTTCAAGAAGGTTCAAATTGATGCTGGTGTTATGGTAAACCTAATCCCTATCAAAACACTTCAAGCAATTGGGATTTCCAGACGGGATGTTATCTATTATCCCACAGTGATGAAATATTCAAAAGGAAATCTCCAAGATGTATATGGTCAAGTCACCTTGGATCTGAAGGTGAACTCGACTCACACCAAAGAAAAGTTCTATGTAATAAAAGAAGATGAGGAGCATGATATAACTTTGGGGCGTCCCTGGCTCCATGGGAAGAGATTTGTGCCTATAATCTCACCAGTAATCATCAAGGGCCAAGAGTTCATGTTTGACTGAGAAAGCTGCAATTGGGAAAGATGGAGTACCATGTGGGGTCAGAAACTCTTGTGATATTCAAAGAGGTACGTGAAAGTAATTTGAAATATTTTATTCAGAATTATTTAGTTAACGGGAATCCTATCCAACGTGCCCCTACACAAGCATTGGTTAACTCTCCATCATGGGGACTTGATTGCATCAAGTCTATTAAACCCTCTGAGACAGCTCGTGAGGAAATCAAGGCCAAAGCTACAGAAAAGTGGGCCCGAATAAGGCAGCGGTCATATAGGCGAAAGACACCTGAGATGTCATGGGCGCCTAAGACTTTTCAAGAAGGGAATAAGGTGATGCGACGCACTTATCGAAAGGGGATTTCCGTTTCAGGGTCCACACCAAACTAGTAAGGACCTTATGTCATATCTCGAGTCATGCCTAATGCACGATACATGATAAGCGCAATATATGACCGACCTTCGAGCATGGTAATTAGTGGCAAGTGGCTCAAGAAGATATGAAGATTATCTTTCCAATTCTTTCAAAAGAAAAGTGCAAGGATTCTCTTGCCTTTTAACAATTTCAAAATTCAAATTCAAAACCTATGAGTTCAAAACAATCAATTCCTACAAACCATTTGGTCAATAAACGAAATAAAAGCAAAATAAAATTCTATTGAGAAAACCTTTTGCTCCTGAAACCTTTCAGAAACAACCATCTAGTGAAGATTTTTCTCCTTCATCTACTGCCTTCTTTATTTGGGCAATATCAACAGGTTTCTTCTACAAATCTTCAGTTAACTTATGGAGTTCTTCAGCTCTAACATCATTATTTCTCTCTTCTTGATTCACCAATTCATGGGTGAACTTACCAACAACAGCACGCCTTGTTCAGACATATTTGATTCTCGCCTGAAGCCATGACAAGTTGAGTTTGAAGATTTCTAATGCAATGATTAATTCCTCTATCTCACATAATAGCTCATCAGTGACATCCTTTCATGGGGTAGCATTCATCTATGTTATCAACACCATAAAGTCAGCTACAATTCCTATGAGTGTATAGAAGTGGACACTCTTTTTAGCATTAACAAAATGAGCGTAGCGATTCCATATCCTATCATAGAGTGGGATGTGTTCCTTTGGAACATTAAATCCTCCCATTAGCTCATGATCAGGGAGGGTCACTTTGTGAAGTGTGTCATACATCAGACCAGCATGGGGAAATTCCTGGAGGGCCCAAATAGTTGGAGCATCTACATCAACAATGTCAGTATTCTCATAGACTGTGTTTCATTACCGACAAACTGAAAGAAAATTCAAAACAATCAGGAGTTTAATAATACGTTTCAAGCTATATGATGAAATCTTAGCATGAGAAGATGATTGAGTTTACCTTGACAAGGGAAAGATTCTCATTAGCAACATCGTCAAAATCCTTACTGAGGTTTTGACCATCACTGATCTTTTTACCGACGAAGTAACTATCTTCCATCTCTTCGTTACCACCAGAAGGCTGCAAGAGCAAACAAGGTGAGAATAAAATACTGAAATAGTTTATTTCAAATTAAAAGAGTTGACAAAAGTAATCTGTGTAGCATAAATTGTTATGGAGGATTTGGGTCATGTTGTTTCTCCACTTTTATTTCGCTCCGTAGTCGTGCCATCCGGAGTTGCTCCACCGAAGAGTGAGTTTTGGCCAAAGGGAGTGAATGAAGCATTCTCAAATCCTGGAGCAGGTCCATCCTACATTAAATAAGGAAGAAACATCATCAAAATAAGATATTACAATGAGTTCACGATGTTTTCTAAAGAAGGGATTTTCTGACGTCTGAATTCTTACGGAGTACTGCAGAAAAACTCAAAAGATGTACAAATCCGTAAGGAATTGGAAAAAATTTCTTCACGGAAGTTGTTCGTATGGATGCTTTCTACAACGTGCTAAAATGACTTAATTTTGAAAAAATCTACAGCATGCAGTCTGCAATATTTCTGTAGATTACGCTAACTTGTGACACATGAAATAACAAGCAATATAGCATGGAATTCAGATTGTCTTTTTGAGGTGAAATCTACTGAAGTCCTATTTCTCAATTGGGGTCAACCATCAAAATCCAATGTCGGATGAAGACTTTATGGCCATTCTCGTGCCATGACTCGAAACAGGAAAATCTGACGGGATTTTACTTTTCTACTAAAAGTGAAAATGTAGCAAAGAGAATGAAGTCTTACCGTTACCCAATCCTTTGCAAATGGATTGGAGACTTGATAACACTTAAAGGAGTTGCCATGGAGCTGCTACTAGCTGGGGAAAGTGGTGCTCCACCCGGAAGACGGTAAACACCGAAAGATACAATTTCAGTATTGGTCTCTTGTGCTGCAACGCTAACGAAGTTCTGATTAGGCGGAGTTGGCCGCACCAAAGAGTCATGAATAAGATGTCAATATTATCACAAGTCAAGCTTATGCGAGTACTCCAAAGTACATGTCATGTTTGGGCTTCATGTCCGCGATTAAAGATTTTATGCAGACGTGGCTAGTCCATCAACTTATGCTCACCCTGGAACGCTCACGGTTCTATGCTGCGCAGGGGACTAAATGTTGATGGTGGTTTTTGGCGAGGAGGTTGCAAGAGTAATTTTGCATCAATTTTGACATCCTGGAATAGCTCGAGACAAGATATGAATTTATTTTACAATAGGGATAAGAAAGTTGGTCATCATAGCCATATTTTGATCTTTCACGACCATAGCCTAGTAGCTTGGTCCACATCCCTGGCCTACAAGTAAAGCGCTTATGCATGTGCATGTGCCTGTGCACGCGTTTTAGCTTATGCATGTGCTTGTGCATGTGCACGTGCCTTAGCCTAGACTCATACACACGTCTCATCTAGCCCATGTCCAATCTCAAGACCTAGCTAGCCTTGTCTAGCTCACGTCCCTCCCCTTGCTAGCTAAAACCACGCCCCTTTTCCATCCCTTGCTCACGTCCCCTTGCTTGCCCTAAAAACCCTCATCTCTTGGCTTGCCTAGCTCACGTGCATGGATGGGTGGCCCACACGGCCATCCCATCTTAGTTCATGCCATCCCCTTCCTTCCCTAAGATAAAATCTCTCCCATCCTAACATACATCATACCTTGTGTCCCTAGCTTGGTCTTGGCCGTGGCTCTTGCCATGGCCCCACTTTTGTTGCTACACAACTCTTTTTGTAGACCCCACTTTCATAGGTCTCCTACAAAACAATACTAGGGCCCACTTTTATCACTCACTATAGATTGAGGGTCCCACTTATTCATTCTTGAGCTACCTCTAATTATGGGTCCCGCTGATCCAAGTCCTAGATGATTGTGGTATTTATTGAATCCATGATATTCTAGTTTCCTAATTAAATTCGGAAATCTGGCAGATTACAAATTGCCTCAAAGAACGATTTTTACGGGCTAATCCGTGAGGATCCATGAGAAACTTCCTTCACGAAAGTTTCTCATCTGTGAGTTCCCCATAACATACTAAAATATTGTATTTTTTAGAAATATAGGCTGGCCTGGGAGATTTTTGGAATGAGTGATGTGTAAACAGTCCAGAAATTTGAATATGACGTAATGTTATGGTTCATCCCTATACATCCTATAGCTAACTTCCTAGTAAGATTATCATGATATGTAACATAGCCTATTATCATTCATGTGGCCTATCTTTAGGTCTTGAATTGGAAATACTCATGCATTCTTTGTTGTGGCTACGCTATGTTAGCATCACTCGTCTGTTTTTCTGATTATAGACTTGCTTCTATAATCAGTGCTACAATTCTTAATCATGGCTCATGGCTATGACTTATATTATTCTGGACATTCATATGTCTCTATTACTCAGGGAATTGGTGCATTATATGCCACAAGCCAATTTCTCATATTTATGGCAAATCGAAAGTCGTATTTACTTGACTATTGCCACAGAGAGTTGCTGAAATTCTCTCAGTCTAAATGGCGATTGCGTAGCTCAATCCTTAGACTATTCTCATTGGTTTAAATGGCGATTGCCCGGCTCAATCCTTAGAACAAATTTAAAAGAGATGCACACGCTTATCGCTTAAATCTCTAATTTTATGCGTAGTCCTGAGTTTATCAGTAATTGGTACGACTTTGCACTTAGTCATCTTTGACTTAACAAATATTCAATACTTAACAAATCTTATGAGAATCAAGTAAGTTACATGGGGGCATATTCTTTAGGGTTTTGGTTTGACGGTCTATGCCACGTGTGATTGCAATGGCTCAATTAATCAACGGGAAAGAAAGCTAAGTCGTGTGAACGTTGCTGAAAAGAGGGGATGAGAAAGTGGGTTGTTAGTCTTCCCTAATATTATGCGCAAGACTCTTAACAACTGGTCCCACTCACTCCACACTCCCACTCTTCCACTTCTTACGAGATCACTTGAAATTCTATTGCTTTAAATAGGTCATCATTGTTTGATTGGTTTGTTCTGATGATTAAAATACTTCATCATTGTTTGATTGGTTTGTTCTCATGATTTCGTGTTTGTAATATGAAGTGAAACTGGTAGGTTAAATCACTTATGTTTAGGAATTAGTTATTCCTGGTTAATCAACATTTAGTTTCAGATTTATTCGAATAAACTAGTTTCCCTTCTTTAGCAAACTAGTGAATCTTTCATCATTTAGAAAATTGAGTAAGTTCTTTCCATGCAGCTAGTGTCAGCCTCTATTTGAAACAGAAATTAGCTTAGAAAAGCTAGAGCCAAATATTATATTAGTAATATATGTAGCAAGCCATAGATTTGTGTTTTGTTTGTTTTTCGTTCAAACTCATCTGAGATGGATTTGAATTTCGCGCGTGTGGAAGTATGAGTAGTACTTGCATTGAGAATATGGATGACCCATTTTCGAGGACGAAAATTATTGTAAGGTGGGTAGATTGTAATGACCCGTAAGCAGGTCAATGGCTATTGACTGGCCAAATGACAATTACGCCGCGTTTTGACTCAATTAATTGAACTTAAACACAAAATGTAGGAATTAATAAAATAATAATTGAAATACAATTTTAGTATCAATAGATAGATCTCGAAAAAATATGTGAAATCGACTATTAGAACTCGTCAATCGGATGTCGGACGAGGAAGATACGACACTCAGAAACTATTGCGCCAAAGTTTGACTTCGGTCTATATAGTTTGACTTCGGGTTTGACTAGACTTTAGTGTAACCATGGTGTAAGTATAATCATTAATTAGTACTTAAGTATCAGTCAGGCTATCCTTAACAGTTGGATGTGATGCTATTTATAAAGGATTATAGGTGTAAGGGGAGTGTAAGAAAGATATATAGTGTGAATTCAAAATTAGGTTACGTTTATCTTCTTAAGTAGCTCGGTGGTTAACAATAGAAAAGAGGTGGTGGTGTTACTGTGAGAATGAAACAAGGAGCTCGTGAGTGAGAGGAAGAACTTGAGAGAGATACGTATTTGGGAGGAATAGAGAGATAATGATAGGATTTTATTAGAGAACATAAGGTAGAGAGCTAGGTTGATGATGGGAAAGAAAGAGATTGATGATGAGATTTGAGAGGGAGAGTTGTATCTTAATTTGAGAGATTAAACTATCAAAGTATAGCAGAGAGTCTGGGATGATGATGGGAGTAATCTTATAGTACCATGAGTGATAGTTTTGATATTGGTTAATAGTGTGTTGGTGATGATCATGGTGTGTGTGAGGTTAGAACAAGCCTAACTATCCAAGGTATCTCTTTGAATCCCTTCTACTTCGTGAATTATGACTTGGGTAGTTGTTATATTATGAAAATAAACTAGTATCAATCATGTAGAACGTTTTGATGATCATCATGATTATCATGAGAAACTGCCCTGTCTTTCAAACACGAAATACACCAACTTAAGTATTTTATTGATTTTCTATTTAAACATGAAAAATGGAGGTATTTTCCTTAGCTTTTCATAACAACTAAGTTTGCTTGTTTTCGTTGAGAAATGAATTTTTGACGACCATTATAGTACCGATTGTCAAATCTGGAAAATCTGGGTAAAACAGTTTCGTGATGACACTTTCTCGCCCAGTTTTAGATATGCTAGAAATTTTATTACATTTTTCAAACATAGAACTTGGAGTGCATCCCTTAGGCTTTCCATTCATATATAGCATGACTCCATTGGATCAAAATTGAATTAGTTATATCCCCCGAAAGTTAGGTAGTTGGGGTTGTTTTCCTGGGGTTCTTGATGACCGAGTCAGACCGAGTCAGACTGAGTTAGACCGAGTCAGTCGAGTCAGATGGGTAAATGGGTAGGTTGAACGGGTACGTGGGGCGGTTGATGGATTCGGGTCATGGGTGACACATGGCAGGCAACCGTATGTTAACACGTGGCATGGGCCGGTTTGGCGGGCCGGCCCGGGTTTAGGCCCGTTGGGTCATGGGTTAGGGTCAATTTCATTATTTTGGTTTTTTGGACCTCTTAGAGCAAACGCAGTGTTGGTGCCATTCACAAATCACCAAGTGTTATATTTGGGTTTGTATATGAGTTTTGGTGCAAAATGTTACAACCATTACACTAAACAGCAAGTGTTATATTTGGCGACCAAAGTAACGTGATTGTATTTCACGTATATCTGTTTCACGTTAATTTAAATCACGTGCCCTAATACGGTTTTTTAAATGACGTTGTTTGGAAAACGTTGAACAAAATCACGTTTCAAAGTTAGCGCTATTTTTGTTAACGTTTTTTTTCTTTACGCATATAATAATGCAATATAATAATGCGTTTACGTTCACGCGATAGAAAACGCGTTTGAAAATAACGTATAATAGTTATACGTTAAATATAATAACGTTAATTAAAATCACGTTTCAAGTGAACGCGGTTTAATTTAACGTCGCATCTTTTCACGCCATCTAGAGTCACGTTATCCATTACACGTTAATTTTATTGGCGTTTTTGGTTTTACGTGATTAAAATCACGTCCCACCATTTCCACACCAAACCCATTTGGTACACTATATTTGGTGTGAAAAGCGGATGAATATAGGTTTGGTGTTTGGGTTTGCATATTACTGCCGATAGGTTATACTAAATTTGGTGTTATAGCACCAACGTTGCGTTTGCTCTTAGGTTCTAAATTAGTTTTCAGGATCTTTTGCAAAGTTGAAGAGCTTCGCGAGACCTTCGAAATGACATATAATTCACCTAGATCGGATAAGTAGATTATTTTATAAATTAAAATTAGTGTATAATAGTTTACTTAAACTATTCTTTGAGGGATTGTATGATTAACATTTTCTTTGTATTAACAACGATTAGTACGAAAGATGAACCAGTGGATGGAGGGACTTCAAGGTAGGCATGGATTGACATCAATCCAGGTGGGAACTTTTATAACCTTCTCATAATCATTTATTAGTTTAATGTTTAATTATCTGTAAGCATGCAGTTTGTGTGTATTGGATGAGTATGCGCCTGATATGTGTCGTCCGGTTTCCCCGCGAGGAGTGTTTGTGTTTTGCACAGCTTCTCGCTAAGTCGGGTAGGCCGGCAGACCCCCCGATTGAATATTATCTAGTAGGACGGCAGACCCCCGTTTCGTTGTTATTTAGTAGGACGACATCCCCAATTTCGATATTATATATTTTATATATATTATTTTATCTAGTAGGCCGGCAGACCCCCGGTTCAATACTATTATATCATATTCTATTTGGGGAAATCACTCACATATTGTGCTTGTTTGTTGGTCTTATTGGTAATGGTTGAACCATCATTTGGGAATATCATTCTAGTATGACTGGTTATGCTAACGTTTACTCGGGAGAAATCCTGGTTTCATAATTTGTGTGGGCACTTTATGAGATTTCTATGCGGGAACAGGTTAGAATAACACTTAACTTGTTATATTACGATGACTTGCTGAGTGTTGGGTGTAAAAGGTGTTTACTGCTTTCCTTTAATAGATCTGTAAAGCATGTTAGTGATTACTTGAATGTTGTACCTGTTTTCCACTGAGCACCCTTTGGGATGATATGCTCACTCGTTTCCACTTCAGTTTTCAGTTATCAGAAGAGATGGTGCACGTGAAGATTTACGATTCGTAAACAAAAGCGTTAGCGATTTATAAAGGTGTTTGTGATGTATTTACATCTGTGTTTACTGTAACAACAACACATTATTATATTTATATCACTTAAGAGGTTCTCATTTATCAAATATCAGAGTTAATCGTTATTTAGAATCTAAAATTAAGAGTTTAGAGAATGTTTTAGAACCTTAATGCCTCAGAATGTAGAACGATCTAGAATAATTAGAGTCTAAATGTATGTATTAGACCCTTAATGCCTTTTTGACCAGTTTGGAAAGACACAACAGACAAGAACAAGTTCAACAGTTCAAGTTTAATTCAGTGCAAGTATAATCAATCCATCTCATCGATAATTGATTAACTCTTCACATTCAGCATTCAATATCTTTTAGAACTGAATATCCATTCTTTTAGCAATTTTAATCACAACATCACAGAAATCATAGCAATTCTCTGCTCTCATCTTTCTCGGCTTCCCTCCCTTAAACCACCCCCTATTTCTTCTTCTTGTAACTGAAGCAATACTCAAACGACCATTTCTTTGTTTAGGCGAGTTTTGTTCGATCTTGACCTTTCGAATACCATTACAACTTCATATTACATCGTCACACTTCACACTTTACCCCTCAGATTCTCTTTATTGTTTTACACCTAAAACAAAGCTATAGCCACCCGTACTAATGATTCTAAAGTGGTTTCAGATTTTGTTAGAGAGTATATTTTTGCAAGGTTTGGAACCCTAAAAGCAATAATCAGCGATGGAGGAACACACTTTCGAAACTGTCTTTTTCAAGGATCGAAGAAGATGTACAATGTGACTCGCAAGATTGCCACACCTTATCATCCGCAGACGAACGGGCAAGCTGAAGTGTCGGATAGAGAAGTGAAATTCATCCTTGAAAAAACAGTGAACCCCACAAGAAAGGATTGGAGTGCACGTCTCAATGATGAATTATGGGCTTATCGAACTGCATACAAGACACCAATTGGGATGTCTCCATATAGGATTGTGTACGGGAAACCGTGTCATCTACCTATTGAGATCGAGCATAAGGCTTTTTGGGCTATTCAACATTGCAACATGGAGATGGATGGTGCAGGGAAGCAAAGGAAACTCCAACTTAGTGAGCTGGATGAGATTCGTAATGAAGCTTATGAAAGTGCACGAATTTACAAGGAGAAGACAAAGACCTTTCACGATAAGATGATTTCTAGAAAACACTTTAGTGTTGGACAAAAAGTTCTTTTGTTTAATTCTCGTCTTACTTTATTTCCTGATAAATTATGTTCTCGTTGGAAGGGTCCTTTTGTTGTGCTTCACGTTTTTCCTTATGGTGCAGTGAGCATTCGAAGTGTGGAAACGGGACAAGAGATGAAAGTGAATGGACATCGATTGAAACCATATTATGAGTCATTCACATCCGAAGTTGTGGAAGAGATCAACCTCATTGATGATATCCCTCTGGAGGATTCATAGAGAAAATACGTCAGGCTGATGACGTTAAACCAAGCGCTACATGGGAGGCAGCCCATTGTTGTATCTAATTTTGTTGTTTTGTTTGTTCTTTTCGCAGAGAGACGAAAATGATGCTTAATGGGAGTCAACCCACCGGATATCTACCGCATTTGAATTCCATTAGACGAGTCAATCTACATTGAGGACAATGTAGAGTTCAAGTGTGTGGGAGGTAAGTCCTTATTTCTCACTCTCTCAAATGGCGAAAAACAAAACTGACATGGCGAAAAGCAAAAAAAAAAAAAAAAATTGGGTGAAAAACAAAACTGGCAGAAAAAAAAAAATTGGGGCGCATTGTTATTCTGATCCAGGTGGTGTGATAAAGGGCACCTTCCCCAAATAGATAAGATACAGACGAGTTCAGTTTTCAATTGGGGAAAAAACTGTTTAGTCCTTTTTTAGGTGGATCTATATCCATTTAGTCCTGTTATAAAAGTGACTTTTCTGTTTAGTCATTTGTTATTAAAAGAGTATAATAACTCTCATTTTTTTTTTCATTTTAAAATAAAATATCTTCCAGAATATAACTCGAAAATTTACAAATTTTATATATTCGGAAAGCTCTTGACGAGATCTACACAACGAGTACCATTGTTGATATGTTTCGAAATTTTTTTTTACAATACCGGTAATGGTACTTCATGGTTTGGGATGAAGTCAATTTTTAACTTCATATTTTGAGATGAAATTCATATATCACTTCATATTTTGAGATAAATTAAATTTTTAACTTTATATTTTTGATATTAATTCATTTTGAACTTCATATTTTGAGATGAAGTTCATTTATCATTCATATTTTGATATAAATTCAATTTTTAACTTCATATTTTGAGATGAAGTTCATTTATTATTCATATTTTGAGATGAATTCAATTTTTAACTTCATATTTGGAGATGAAGTTCATTTATCATTCATATTTTGAGATGAAAATTCAATTTTTAACTTCATATTTTTGATATTAATTCAATTTTTAACTTCATATTTTGAGATGAAGTTCATTTATCATTCATATTTTTAGATGAATTCAATTTTTAACTTCATATTTTGAAATGAAATTCATTTACCACTTCATATTTGTAGATGAATTCTACTTTAATTTATAATTCTTATGAAATGAATTTTATTTTATCACTTCATATTTTGAGATGAATTTCATTTATGACTTCATACATTGAGATGAAATCTACTTGAGAACTTATACTATTATAGTATGAGATGAAATCCGTTTTAGTACTTCATTTTCTAAAATGAAGTCCGTCACCGGGTAACGTGAAAAATAAATGTTCCGAAACATAGTGACAATGGTACTCGTTGTATAGATCTCGTCAAGAGCTTTCGGAATATATAAAATTTATTTAATTCCGAATTGTAGTTCTTGAGATATTAAACGAAAAACCCTTCTTGGCAATTAATTGTCATTTACATTTTCCAAATGAATAGTTGGTAACCTAGCGACAATCTGGGTACCAACAGCTTTCTGAATAACAACACCTATTCTATAAAAAAGAAAATTGCTTACTCTAAGATTAACATCCTGGCTAGCCAGACAATTCTTCAGTCTCTTCAAAAAGGTTACAGTCTCATCCCCAAGCTCACCTAAAGTCGTAAATGCAAGAACACCCAAACCATACCCATGAACTCTGCATTTATCCAAGTATTTAGTGTGCTTGCGATCTATAGCACCAGAAATAGCGTGGCCTGGTGTGAAAGAGCGGACACCACCACCTGTAAAAGGTGAAACACCAGTAACGTCAAAGCAAATATCCTGACCGTTATCCCAATTGTAAACCAGGATATCAGCAGGCCTCAACTCACTTCCAGCATCAGAAAGGAAACCCAAAGCTACTTCTTTCCTTGCTGGCACGCCTGATCTGAAGCACATGTCAGCAAACGTGTCGCGTACAAGATCATGACGATATTTAAGACCTATTCCGGTAGAACAATGTAAAGCATGATCCCCAAAGGCGTCCATCTCTCTCTTGCAGCACGAACATAAACCACCCTCTTTAAAAAGTGGGATGCCTAAACGATAACAAAGGACAGAGCTGAACTGACGCGGCCCAATGCTCTGGTTAAGCCCACATATAGGAATAGCCATAAGGTAATCTTGTGCGTGCTTAGTTTTGTTACACACCCATAATACCGAATCACGCTCTGTCATGTGATACTTTGATGGCATTTCTTTCTTCACAGCTTCGAAGTATGGGACTGCCAGGGTTCTCATGAGATGGGGGGCAGTGTCGACGATGCTGAAATCAGAAGGTAAGGAGCCACATACCTCTATGTAGTTAGCAAGAGCATGCTGAAAAATGGGGCTTGTGCCAGAGATGCAAGCATTACGAAGGATGGTGTCTTGTAGGGACCTTGTTTGAGCACATGAAGCCAAGAAGCAGTACTGGCTCGTATCATGCATGGTGTATATGCCCAGACCACCATCTCTAATTGGTAATGATGCAAGGCGCTGCTGTAGAGGACCAAAACCAGGTCCATCACCTGTGATTAGTTGTCGCAAGATTTGAAAAAGGTGATTGTCGAAGTGAGATTGAGCTTGTACAACTGCTTCAGGTCTGGTGGTGCGCATGGAGAAGTACAAACGGGAAGCCCCTGCACAGCTACGAAGTAACAGTAATTCACTTTGTGGGTCCTTGAGCTTACGGAGAGAGAACATTAATTGAATAGTCTTGTTCACCCTATCCATAACCAGGTTGCTGCAAAACTGCTTGTCTATGCTCACTGGGCCACCAAGAAGCTTCACGCCAACAGCGGGTCTCCCTATGTCAGCCGGAAAGACACCATCTTCAGACCTACGGGGATCAGAGGTAGGCCAAAAAATCTCAGTCTTGGTGATATTAAGATGTAAACCGCTGAGGTGTCCTTCGGATTGAATGATATTTAAGGCCTTAGAAACCTCTAAAGTATCACCAATAATTGTCCCGTCATCCAGGTACCAAGCATGAAGATCAAGTTTGCACTGAGTGTCGATCTTCCTCACAAGTGGATGCAGCGTCAGAGCAAAAAGGAGAGGCCCCAATGGATCACCCTGTTGAACCCCCTGAGAAGAAGATAAGATCGAGTCCCTATAGTAGAGTCTAGCAGGTTTGGCATAGCAAAACTCAACCCATTTGGAAATGGCCGGGCATCTGCTTCGCACCTCTTTAATTAAAACAGATCGATCGACAAGATTGAAGGCGTTGCTGAAGTCCACAAGAAGCATAGTCATGTTGGATTTGTGACTTTTAACCTCAAGCAACCTGTTAACAGAGTGTAAAATACCCTCGCAACCGCATGGAATGCCAACACCAAACTGGAAATCCCCAAGATAAGCGGCCATTTCCTTCCCAACTGATGAAGCAGCAAGTTTGGATACTAACCTCCTCCATATGGTACCAACCGCTATGGGTCTAATGCCACCACCTGGTTTAAGCAATGGTGTTAGGGGAGCACTAGCGACAAACTCACCCAGCACAGAAGGACAAATCCCTGCAAGCCAAAGATTGGTGACACCGGTGATGGAAGTGAGGAGTTCGTCCGCAACAGCCGCCGCAGAGCCACTTAAGGCATCTAACAAATGTTGAGCACGTAAGCCATCTCTACCACATGAAGTACCTTTCGGAAAGCTCTTCAAACCACCCAGAACCGACTCGTTGGTGACGGAGATAGGAGCTACATCAACTGGAGTAGCAGGGATGTCTGGAGGTGGAGCAAAGGGATGCTTGTTCTGCAATTCAGCTATGGTATCAGCGTTTTGAGGAGCAATCCCTCCAGAGTTCAGAACCCTGATGGCTGCAGTGTAATGCCCATAGCTAATTTTCTTACGACAAGCTAGTATATTGGTGCTCACTTGTTTTGGCTTCTTGCTAGGCATTTCGGCAACATGGGACCTTGAACTATCCTCTAGCAATTTATGAGCCATATTGAAGCAACCATTTGGTTCTTGCCACCTCAACAAAGCTTGGTTTATGGAATCTATCTGCATCTTTTTCCTAGTACCCGACCTCAATTCCTTTGTGCCTTTGGGGGTATACAGTTTGAGAATACAAGAAGGGAGGAGAAGTAATTGGATCCAAGAAGACAACTCACATGGGTTAAGCAATACTTTATCTAGAGTAGCCTTCAAGGTCCTAGAGAAGTTCAATCTGCACGATGGTGGTATGCTAGATACGGTTTGTATATGTTTCTGAAAAATCGAGTTAAGCAAATCCAAAGTGAGACCCATAGGCATGGTATTAACCTCCGCCTCATCTGCATCCACGCTAGCACCCTGCCCAATATAAGTAGCTGCAACGGGTTTTACAGTCCCATGTATAAGGAAATCGACCACACCGTTATTCAAGGGACGAGTGATGATCTCTCCAACGTGCTTACAAGGTTTACTCCAAGCGTGTAAGAGCATACATTTGGAGCAAAGCCACAACTGCATACGGGAAAGAAACTCTTCCCACGCCTCAAAAGAATCACTGTCTTGGCTAAGCAAGTCCCTGCAATTAGCTCTTCTTTCATCAGTATCGATGTGACGTTCCTTCACATGCTTAGCTATGGATGCTCTAGCCAAACCCCTGCCATCTTTTCCATTTTTGCATCCATCAAAACCTCTTCGAGGGCATTGAACCCACTCCCCATGATACTCACCAGCAGAACTAGGAGAAGGGCCTGGGAAAGATGAAGAACATGTGCCGCTGGACTCCGCGTTGTCCATCAGTGACTCAATTGCAGCAACAGCAGACTCTCGGCAAAGAGACCCCTAAATGGCTTCATTTTCATTAAAACCTAGCACAAAACCAAAATCTGCTACAAACCCAATTATAATGAACCCAGGAAGCTACCAAAATCAACTCATACGACCCACGGAATCCAAAGCAGAGACCCTAAACAAAGCCGACACAATCAATTAGTCGCAACAGCACTGCCCAGCCACACAGGAATTTTCACAAACAATTTGAGTGCGCCTCCCCTACAGAATTCTTAAAGAGATTAATGAGTTGTTCTAATCTCTGTACTAACTCCTTCTCTGTAATTGATAACAAACCACATATCTAAATCTCCAAAGGTCTTCATAATAACATCATACACAGCAACCAAATCCCGTTATCAAACAAGAAACAGGAATAGCAAAATCCATGGTCTTTTTTTTTTTTTTTCCTGTTGAGAAGCTGGACTTGGTGATGAGATGATGGAGGAGGAGGACCGCTAATACAACTTATGCTAAAACATAGCTGAAAACGAGATGTTTTCCTGGATTTTTTTTTTGGGTTCTAAGTTGGTCGGGAAAGATGGGTTTCACTCCGGGAAAGATGGGTTTTTTACTCTGTAGGCATGATTCATGTTGAGATATTTGATTTTTTAATAAAATTTTATAAAGAACAAAGAATAAAAGATAAAAGGGTATTTCTGTAATATTAAAAAGGATGATGATGTCACTCTGCGTGGGTAACGTTCACCCAAGGACCAAACAATAAAAAAAAGGACTAAATAGAAATATTAGGACCAAACAAAAAACTTTTAGGACTAAATAATAATCTTGATTAGCTCACAGGACAAAACTGAAATATAAAGTCTCATATTAGGACTAATTGGTAGTTTCTACTTTTCAATTCAGTTGCAATTGAGAGTTGAAGACAAGAATAAAGTTTGAACTCAGCTGCTGTTGGTCATTGCCAGGGGTTCTCGAGTTCAAGAAGGAGAAGATCAGCTATAGCTAGCCATCTACACAATGGCCGCAGTTTCAGTTCATACAAACCGAAAGAGATGCAATCAATAGCAAGGTTAAGAGTCAACAAGAGCACAGGGTTTTGAATCTTGGTTGTTAATGGATGTGTGCTGGTTGTGATGATTGTGTTACAGGGAAGGAGAGCTAATATTGGTGCGAATCATAACGAATGAGCTCAACAATGTCACCAGTTGGAAATTGCACATGATGTGCTCGACAGGAAGGCTGAGTGACTAATTATGCCGAGCCAGATGCTGCTGAAATAATGGGTTCTGTGAGGTCTAAACACAGAGATGAAGAATGGGTTAGAGCTTATGATTGGTTGGACATTTGGCTGTAGATGAGCTACACAACAGGGAAGGAGTTTTGTTTATGAGAGAAGCAAAATTCACTCATTTCTGTTCAGTGGACTCGTGTGAGTATGAGCTGAATCTTACAATAGTGCAGCAAGGTAAAGAATGGCTGAGTGTTATGTGATGGTGGTTCTGGTGGTTGCAGTCATGGGTTGTGGCGAAGGTTAGCTGGTGAGGTCATGGAGTTGATGAAGGTGGTTGCATATCAAAGATAAGGAGAGTGCAGTCATTACATAAGAGAAGCCAATTGTGGTTGCTGGGATATGGTTTGGTGGTGGTTATTGTGTACCATCTGTGTGGATTTGGCCAGATTGTGCAGCAGTTTATGACATCTACAGTGGCAGATAGACTAGAGAATGTGTATGGCAGCTGGAACTTGTGGGGTTTGTAGTTGTTGGTGGTGATAGAGAACTGCAGTCAATGAAGAGGAAGATGACAAATTTTGGATGTGTGAGCGGTATGCTGCTGAATCAACACTGCAGGATTGTAGTATAGCTGTGCAATGTATGTGGGCAGTGGAGAGCTAGGTTCTGAATGGATGAATGAATGGCTTCTTTGTGGAAAAATGTTGTGGTGGATTTCATATGTGTGTGATTATTGTGCATTGTGAACCATTGGTGCTGGGAAGGTTCCAGTCCAGTTCTGTGCTCACTTCTCTTACTTTTTGTGGTGCTGGCTTAGGATGTTTAGAGGTCAGGATTGAGGATCATGGATGGGTTAACAATTGGGTAGCATTGGTTTGGATTTTAGCAGCACCACTGCAACTACAACAACATCAGCAGCAGAGCTGCAGTTCAGGGAAGTGAAATTGTAGCAGCGGGGTTGTTGTGATGCTGTTGCTGTGCAATTTTGTGCAGTGGTGTTGTGGTTTGGGACATTGAAGATGAGAGCATGAGATGAAGCTGTTGGGTGCAAGTGTTGGACTTCTATTGGAGCTTGTTGTTGTATGTGCAGCTGGGTGTGTAATGGACAGTGGATAGATTCAGGCCAGAAAAGAGGTTCAGAAGCTGCAAGTCAGTATGAATGGAAGCTTATACGCTGTCAGTTTCACAAAACTGACAGTTGAGAAAGAAGTTGATGGGCTGAAGTTGGGTGGCATGTAAAGGAGGCTGATGGGCTTACCAGACAAACATTCACCGGCGAACTAATCAGGGAGCAAATGATGATTCAATCAAGGTTCAAGGCGGAGTTGAGATCAAAGGGGAGAACAACCGAGATTGGGTTAGGATGGTACGCAGATTTGGGTCAAGAACATAAGCTACAGGAAGAATCTGTTGCTGATTGAATGATGTGATTCAAGGGGATTAAAGGTTGGTCAGTGGTTAGTAATATGGAAGCAGGATTAGAACATCGGTAGTTGTTGGAGTCTGGAAGAACAGTTTATTGGAGGAATTGAAGAGAAGCGGGTATGATCAGTGAGAAGAGGGGAGATTCACCGTCACAAGTTTGATGATTGTGGTGGGTTTCTGTGAGAAATTAAGCTGCAGGAAGAATGAATGTATGGGTTTTTGTTGGATTTGTGATTGGATTTGGATCAAGATTCATCTGCTGGTGATGAAGAAGAGTCAGTTGTCGTCTGTGTTGAAGGTTTGGTTGACATTGTCGGTTTTAAATGTTCGGCAAGATGGTGAAGATGAAGGTGTGCTTTTCGAACGAGTGCAGGCATAAGGTGCTATCGGCTTCGTGGAACCGATAGGTGAAGAATCAGTGTTTGGGCTTGACAGAGTTGTGTTTTTGGCCCAGGTAGAGGGTAATGGATGGGCTCCGGAAATGTATTGATTTGGAAAATGCGCTGATTTTGGGGCTGCAGAGATTTCTTTGGGGCTTCAAAGGGTGACAAAATAGGGTCATCGGGAATCAAAACCAAAAACCCCTTATAAAAATGGACTGTTTTACCCTTATAACAAAAAACTAAAAAATAGCTCTTCCTTCACTACCAACGCCACCACCACCCCGCCACCACCCCTGATAATAGCTCCGCCACCACCATTGCAGCCCTAAAACCCATTCTTCTTCTCTGGTAAGGTTAGACTCATCGATTTGGGGCTGTTTTTTTCGCACCAGTTGGTTTTACGGTTTGGATTTCATATGAAACCCAGGCGTAAACTAGTTTTTACGCCTTACAAACCAAGGCGTAAGAATTTACGCCTTACAAACCAAGGCGTAAAAGATGCCCTAGTTTTGCCCTAGAATGTTTTACGCCTTACAAAC
>JAJJMA010059043.1:39608-62559 GCA_023529015.1 Papaver nudicaule
TAAAAGATGCCCTAGTTTTGCCCTAGAATGTTTTACGCCTTACAAACCAAGGCGTAAGAATTTACGCCTTACAAACCAAGGCGTAAAAAGATGCCCTAGTTTTGCCCTAGAATGTTTAACGCCTACCAAACCAAGGCGCAAACATTTTGGAATGTGCTCACAAAAATGTGAACCGTAAACATCAAAACCAAACCGTAAACATTTCTTTTACGCCTTGGTTTTGATTTTTACGGTTCACATTTTCATGTTTACGCCTTGGTTTGTAAGGCGTAAATTCTTACGCCTTGGTTTGTAAGGCGTAAAACATTCTAGGGCAAAACTAGGGCATCTTTTACGCCTTGGTTTGTAAGGCGTAAATTCTTACGCCTTGGTTTGTAAGGCGTAAAAACTAGTTTACGCCTCGGTTTCATATGAAATCCAAACCGTAAAACCAACTGGTGCGAAAAAAAACAACCCCAAATCGATGATTCTAACCTAAAAAACAATGAAAACATGATTGAAAACAATGATAAGTTTATTAGTTTTTGTTTTTGTTTTTGTTTTAGGATTAGGGTTATAAAATTTGGGTTATTAGTTAAGATTTAGGGGTGGATTAATCTGCAAGGGTATCTTAGACTTTTCATACCTTTTTGGACATCCCTTATAACTATCCTTTGGATGGTTTTATTGTTTTGAAGCCCCAAAGAAATCTCTGCAGCCCCAAAATCAGCGCATTTTGGAAATATGGAAAGGGTTTTTTTTTTTTTTCCCGAATGTAGAAAGGTTATATAGATGAAAAATATATACAAAGCCTAGGAAGATGTCAACACATTAGTTACATATGCAACACATCTTCCCATTTGAATAGAATTTGGTTTACATCAAAGAAACGAAAAACAGCTGTCTCATGAAACCATAGAATCATGTCCTGCTTGATCACCAAACAAAGCTCACTAGCTTCTTTTGCTCTACCTCCATTAGCTCGGGAGTTCCTCTCCTTCCACAGTCGCCATAGAATATCGTAAATGATCATCTCCCATATTTTCCTGCCTCTCCCCTTCAAGTTATTCAAACTCCACTGTTGAAAACAGTCCATAATGTTGCGAGGACAGACCCAACCAACCCTTGAAAGCATCCATGAAACATCCCCACACCTCAAATGCATATGAGCAATGCAAAAACATATGGTCAGAAGATTCCCTTTCTTTATTGCAGAACAAACACAAATCATCTTGGATATTAACTCTCCTCCTTCGCAGCATCGTACGAGTTGGCAATGACCTGTGGAAATTAGCCCATAGCATGAAATTTATCTTCGGTGGCACTCCCTTCTTCCATAAATATTGATTAAATTCACACTCTCCTTCTTGCTGCGTTTGAAGATCATAACAATTTCTGACAGAAATATTGTCTGGAAACACTACCACATCATCGTCTTCAGACATTGAATGAACCGGCCCTAGTTCATTGCAAATAAGATCCCATTGTAACTGCTCTGTAGCTGACATATTTCTCCAAGTATCGCAAATCAATCTCCCATCTTCTATCATGTCATACAGTGTTACATTCTTATTCCTCCAAACCTTGAATAAAGCTGGATACTTCACTCGCAATGGACCATCTGTGGTCCATTTGTCGATCCAAAATCTTGTACCTTTGCCACTGTTTACCTGAAACTTCACATGCTCCTGGATATATATGAGCCAGATTTTAGAATATTCTTCCACATACCTTTGCCGTAAGGTTTACCATCATCGTAAGGCAACAAAGCAGTCTCCTTATTCGCAAATTTCTGCTGCATAACCCTCCTCCACAATGCCTGTTTCTCCCTTGCATACCTCCACATCCATTTTGTCTTCAAAGCCTTGCTGTTACACCGTAAATCCTTCACTCCTAGCCCACCTTTCTTCTTAGACAAACAAATCTTGCTCCACGCCACCCAACACATCTTTCGCTTGTCCTCCGTTGAACCCCATAAGAAGTTCCTCATCAAACTGGTTAGCTTCTCCTCTACTTTGCTAGGCATATGAATCAAAGAGAGAAAATATATGGGCAAGCTAGCTAAGCAGCTATTAATCAATACTAACCTCCCTGCCTTATTTAAAAATTTTATTTTCCAGGTAGCCAACTTCCTTTCCATTCTGTGAATGACTTCATCCCATCCCGACTCATTCTTACCAGTTGCACCTAATGGCAGCCCAAGGTACTTTATTGGTAAGTGTTCCACCTTACATCCCATTTCCATAGCCAACTCTGTGATCATGTTGTCTGCGCCAACACTAATCAATGAACTCTTCTCCAAATTCAACTTTAACCCAGTCAACATCTCAAATGAAGTAAGGATAACCAGCAATCTTCTTATCTCTGCCACATCTGCATTCACAAAAATTAATGTATCATCTGCAAATTGCAGATGAGAAATGCTTATACCACCATGAGCAACCTGAAAACCATGCAATTGATCTCTTGCCACAGCATCGTGCATAAGTTTTGAAAGTATCTCCACCACCAACAAGAATAAGAACGGAGACAGAGAATCTCCTTGTCGTAAACCTTTGGTAGGCTTAAATTTCTCAGTCGAACTCCCATTTACAAGAACTGATATATGTGATGTAGAGATACACCATCTAATCCATGCTATCCACTTCCTCCCAAATCCATGCTTACCTAAAATGTTTAACAATGTCTTCCATTTGATGTTATCAAATGCCTTCTCCATATCCACTTTGCACAATACACCAGGTACATCTTCTTTTAGCCTGTTATCGATGCATTCAGCTGCAATCAAAACGCCGTCTAATATCTGTTTACCTTTCACAAAAGCGCCTTGGTAATCAGAAACTAGCTTTGGCATAACCATCTTCAACCTGTTTGCCAATACCTTAGAGAGTACTCTATAAGCACTTCCTAGTAGGCTCAAAGGCCTAAAGTGTTTTGGTAAGCATGTATCCTCCTTCTTAGGAATTAAAGTAATGAAAGAGCAATTCAACCTCCAATCCCAACTCTCAAAAGTGTAAAATTCATGCATCATTTTCATAAAATCTCCCTTGATTATATGCCAACAACTTCTATAAAACTCCATGGAGAAACCATCAGGCCCTGGAGCTTTGTTCCTTGCATAATACTTGATTACACCATGAACTTCCTCTTCTGTAAACTCTCTTTCCATACTCCTCATTTCCTCATCAGTTATTTTTGGAAAATACATGTTTTCCAAAGAGAATGCAACATCATTCTGCTCAGTGAACAATTCTTCATAATAATTTCTCATCTCCATTTTTATACTGCCTTGATCAAAGCACTCACTACCATCCACTTCCAGTTTAGTAATTGTATTTCTCTTCCTTCTCGCATTAGCAATTCTGTGGAAATAAGAAGTATTTGCATCCCCATATTTGAAATCATTTTGCTTTCCTCTAGCATACCACTTTCTAGCCTCCATAGCCTCAATTCTCTTCAACTGTAAGCAATATTCAGCCCTTTCCTCAAACAAATTTTGATTCAGAGCTTGAGTTTCCTCCACCAAATCCAACTCTCCAATTTTTTCCGTCAACTCACTCTTCTTTTTCTTTACACCTCCAAACTCCTGTCTACCCCAGGCCACAAGAAAATATTTTAGGTTTTGGAGTTTCTTAAAGAAAATATAACTCGCCCCACCTTCGAACTGCATAACCCTCCACCATTCTTCTACTTTCTTAATAAAATCCTTATGAAAAATCCATGCATTCTCAAATTTGTAGTATGGTTTACACTGCATCCTTGGCTTAGTAATAAGCATAATTGGCCTATGATCAGATATGACCCTAGCCAAAGCCACTTGAATTGATTCTGGAATGATCAAATCCAAGTCCACACTAAGCATAAACCTATCTAACCTGCACATCAATGGATCATTGTGCATGTTAGACCATGTAAACGCCCCACCACTCAATGGCAAGTCCACCAATTCCTGTGTATATATGAAGTCATTCAAAAATTCAGTATTCCTTCTATCACCTTCACCTTTGTTCCTCTCTTCATCGCATCTGACAGCATTAACATCTCCAGCAAAACATATTGGCCCTCCCCACCAATGCCTCACCTCTTCCAGATCTTCCCAGAAAAGAGCTCTATCATTGTACTCACATGGTGAATACATGTTGCACACCGCCCATTTGAACCCATTTACTTTGTTTCTGAAAACAGTAGTGATTGTATTCATCCCCTTTCGTACTTCTTCTCTCACCAACGTTGCATTATTCCACATAGTGAGTAGACCACCACTATTACCACTATTGCCTACAGACGGTAAGTACTCCCAACCCACATCGCCATTGTACCAAACTTGTTTGATCAGCCATTGGTTCATCTTCACCATCTTAGTTTCCTGAACCAAGCATATGTCACATTTATGATTAGCAATCAGTGTTGTTAATGCATTAATTTTGTCAAATGCATTTAACCCGCGAACATTCCAGCTGATTATCTTATAATTCATCAACAACTTCATTTTGCACCCCTTCTACGTTACATTCGCCACTCTTTTCTGCAATTATACTCAATCTGAGCAATAGCAGTCACATTCTCCACTTCACTTTTCTCCACCAACGCCTTCCTGCATCTCTCCTTATATTTCGTAATACGATGCATAATAGACCTCTTCAAAGTTTCCTTTTCCCCTTCACAGACACCCCCATAGCTACAACAGTGTGTAACCGTTAATTCTGATGCCTCCAACACCTTCTCCATGCATTCTGAATTAGTTAAATGCATATCCCCCATCATCTTCACCACCTTATTTTCTATTTCAGATAGCATGTTAATTTCATGCACTTCCTCCATCTCCATTTCCAACCTTCCTTCCATCCTCAACATGTCATCAGATTTAGGTGACTGCTGTACCCTCGAATTAGAGTTTGAGCTTTCACCTACCGCATCAGCTACACTATAAACCACCATTTGACGTTCATTGTTAGCCAATCCGGATTTCGGTATGTAAATCCATCTCCCCATACCCGAATCCACTTCCTCCACCTCCAGTCTTCCACTGTCAGCTGTCTCCTTCTTTCCCGCCCCCGTATCTTTCCCAACTTCTTTTTGAAATTCAAATCCTAATTGAGGATTTTTCTCCAGGGATAAATCAAACTCCCTTAATTCTCGCCCATAGTCATCATCACTGAGCTTGAATTTCTCCGTGTAAAACGGATCCTACTCCACCGTGAGCACCACCTTCTGCTCCTCCACCTCCGATACCAATACCGCCGGTATTTGGCTTAGATTTCCAGCCAAAGCAATCCTGAAAAAATGTGCACCTTCCTTTCTAAGTGTTTCTGTTGATATCTTGACAAATTCGCCCAAAGATAGCTCATTCCCAATCTTGGTCATGATAGCAGAAGACCATAATTGCTGTTTTAATCCCCTGATCTTAAACCATTTCAATGATTCCATAGTTTTAGACACATGATATATGATCTCTTCTTTCCTCTTCCGTTCTTCCACTGGCACCTTCCCCAATACGTTCACAGACTTATCTGCACCATCACCAGACCATTGAGAAAGACAAAACTCCACATCCTTGTACCTCCACTTCTTTGGCTTCCAGATCTTTCTCCACTCATTCTCCTCCATAGTCAGCAAAGCCACTGAAGAAGATTGACCTTCAAGCTCTATGTATCTTTGAATCCCCATTGCCTTCTTGATTTGAACAACAACAAAGTTCCAGCTTAACCACTTAGATATTCTCACCATACCTGTCCGTTTTAATCTTGGACTGTTCGATGACAATACCTTAGGGAAATCAGATTTCTCTGGAATCACTTGCTTCGCCTTCTTAACCCCCATCCTCTCCAAAAATAGGTCTAATGATTCCGCAAAAATAGCCCAACAACTTCTATTATCCCCGCTAGGAATACAAATGCAGAAAGCCTGATCTTCCTCTCCTTTTCTAGCTCTTGATATCCGTATATACTCCCCCTCTTCATTATTCTGGATCTTCATAACAAAGATATGTACTCCATCTACTTCTTCATTCCTTTGTTCTTTGTGTTTCCCCTTATACACCTTCTTGAAAGAATCAATCAACCAAAGAACAATCTTCTTCGAGCAAGCAATCCAAGCTCTTAACCCTCCCCATCCTCTTTCAAGAATTTTAATCATTTCCCTGTTGCCAAACGTTTCCACAGTGATCTCGAATGTTTTCCTCTCCAGCTGCAGAAATTTTCTTCCTCCATCGCCGCTGCCATTTTTCCGCTCCCTCTCTCTCATCGCCACCCCCTAGAACGGAAAAAATTAGTAGTATATGGAAAGGGTTTTGTTTTGGGAAATTGACGTGAATAAATAGAGGGGAGGGGAGAAAATAAGCTATCACGCAAAACTTGAGCTAGGTCTCCTACACAGTTCCCGAGACACAATTGAGAAGGGTTTTTGGGCACGGTTTTTTTTTTTTTTGGATCATTAAAGAAAATGTATTGATCAAAACAAAAAAGGGTACAAAGAAGCTTGTACCACCCTACAATACAAAAGAGAGTCGCAGCAAACTCAAGTGACAGACCACAAGAGGAAGAAGCTGGAAAAATTGGAAAAACTGAGAGAAAAAGCTAACTAGAAAAATACAATTGTTGCCAGTTCACAATAGCTGTTTGGTAATCAACTTGTTCAAACTTGTTCAAGACCAAAGACCAGTTGTAAATATAATATTTAGCTTTTGCAAAAGTTGTTGCCACTGTGCATTCCTTGTTTGTATGAATTCTAGCATTCCTTTCAAGCCAAATACTCCACATAATTACTGCAGGAAGGAAGTTCCATACTGTGTTACTCTCTTTGTCGGGCAGATGCAAGTTCCAGGAGTCCAAGGCAGTGATTATGTCTTTTGGGCACGGTTTTCGAGGTGGAACTTTGGGAGCAAGATAGGAGCTTTTTCATCAAGGGTTTTTATGATTTTTATCACTTTCATATTGTTTTCTTTTGCTTTCAATAAGAACATGAGTAGCTAAAAAACTCTTTATTGGTTGAGGATGTAGTCTAAAATTGCAAAGCATGTTATTTTATTAATTATGGAGTTCAAAACTTATTTTTTTCATTATCGATTTTATTCTACTATGTGTTTGAGTGTATGATTGATGTATTACACTAACATTGAATACCTTTTGATTCAAGTGGCCAATTGAGTTAGATTGTGTTTATATCTATTGCTAGAATTAGGTTTGGAGATACGAAATAGTTGAAGAACCTATTCATAAGTAGCACGATATGATTCTTGTGGTGGTGATAGCTTTGGGAATCATACGTAGGATATTACCTTTGTTGAATGAACTTCTCATGGTAGTTCATTGCATTAATTAGCCTATTTCACAAGCCTTAATGCTCTTAGAGATTTGAACTCAATTACTCGATGTGTTGAGTTATTCTCTACGCAGGATTCATGCATTCATCGTTATGGTGCATGATGACTCAAGGAAATTATAGGATATATTTGCGATAAATTATTCTAGGGATTTTGATGATGATAAATTAAGTCGATACTCCATATATTATTCATAATGCATGTTAAGCAATTGAAGATGAACCCTTAACTAATATTCTCCACACTTGATTACTTTATATTATTCTTTGCTTTAGTTTTACTTGTTTTTATTTTATTTTATTCTTAGTATTAAAACAACAAACATCCCCCCATGTTACTTTAGGATTCAAGAATTTATAACAACCAATTCCTCCTTGTGGACGAACCTGTTCTTACCTCTATATTATATTATATATATTGTGAAGGTTTAGGACTGGAATATATTTGTTGTTGTTTGACAACGCATCAAATTTTGGCGCCGCTGCCGGGGAGGCAATAACATTTGTTATTTTATCTTTGAGTTCTATTTTATTATTTCTATACTCATATTTGAGTCTCTTGTTTCAAGTACTTATCTTTGGCACCAATACGTTGGGAATACGAACGCTGCGATATTGTTACTCGCCGAGGGACAGTGCTACAAGAACCTCAAATAACAGAAATTTCAGACGAAGAAGTTCTAGAAACCGAAGAAGTTATGACTGAGAAAGCACTCAGAGAACTTGCTTCTCACAAGCTCGATGAACAACGTTGGTGTATCCAAACAACCTCAAAGTTTGAGATTAAACCAGGGTTGCTCAGAGAGCTTACGAAATTCCATGGAATGTCAAATGAATATCCAAGCAATCACTTGATGGAATTTCATAATATTGTTTCAGCCATGTTACCTTAGGATGATACTGATGCGGATGGAGCCATGCTGAAGGCTTTTCCATTTTCCTTACAAGGTTCGGCGAAAGATTGGTTATATTACTTATCTCCGGGAAGTATTACAACTTGGAAAGCAATGAAACAGCTTTTCTTAGAAATGTATTTTCCTGTTTCTCGAGCTACTCAACTAAAGAGGGAGATATCATATATTCGTCAAATGGTGGGTGAGACTTTGTTTGAGGTTTGAGAGCGTTACAAGAGATTGGTGGCGAGCTGTCCACATCATCAAATCAGTGACACTCAAATACTTCAGAACTTCTACGAAGGTTTACTTCCACCTGACCGGAACCTTCTTGACGCTGCAAGTGGAGGTGCATTCATGAGTAAGACTGCAACATCGGCTAGATAATTGATTGATAGTATGGCAGCAAATTCTCAACAATATTACAGCCGTTCAGAATGATAGCTTAGGGAATCATATGTAGGATATTATCTTTGTTGAATGAACTACTCATGGTAGTTCATTGCATTGATTAGACTATTTCACAAACCTTAATGCTCTTAGAGAGTTGAACTCAATTACTCGATGTGTTGAGTTATTCTCTACGTAGGATTCATGCATTCATCGTTATGGTGCATGATGACTCAAGGAAATTACGAGATATATTTGCGATAAATTATTCTAGTGCTTTTGATGATGATAGATTAAGTCGATACTCCATATATTATTCATAATGCATGTTAAGCAATTGAAGATGAACCCTTAACCAATATTCTCCACTCTTAATTACTTGTTTTTATTTTATTCTTAGTATTAAAACAACATACATCCCCCCAGGTTACTTTAAGATTGAAGAATTTATAACAACCAATTCCTCCTTGTGGACGAACCTGTTCTTACCTCTATATTATATTATATATATATTGTGAAGGTTTAGGACTGAAATATATTTGTTGCTGTTTGGCACAACTACTGATTGAATTTCATGCTAACAGATACATGGATATGATCCTTAGAAGCTTGAGGAGAAACTAACCTAATCTCACTCTCACGACTTAGGTTACACCAAAAATCCAAACCTAACAAATGATTTCGAGCTCGCCTTATATAGGCCGAGTCTGAAGTGGTTTACAGCTAATAAGACAAACTACTCAATCGTGGAGGTGTCAGAGCTTGTCAAGTAAGGCGGTTCCTTCGGTGAGTCCTCCGAAGATGGTTTTGTATCCCTGTCCTTCGATGGCATGTTCGAGGCTTCTCTTATCGATATTCAGTTCGAGGTCACTTCTTAGGTTTATTCGAGGAGTGGCAGCGACATCCTATGGTTGGGCCTAGCCCTATGATCTTGACACGTGTCCCGAAGATGTTTTACCCTCTACACCTAGAGTACCTCCTACTAATACCAACTCCTTTTGTCAGTTCCATTTATTTCATGGCCACTCAACAGAAAATTGTACGGGTGTCAGCAAGAGGTCCATAGTTTCATCCGCTTGGGCAAATTTCAAGAATTTCTGGAGTTGCCGCCACCACCACCAGTTATGGTCCAACCAATTTAAGTTATTCAAGCCCCAAATGTGTTTGAAGTAAAAGTAGAGCGAGACCTATTGGAGTTGGATTGTTTTTCCATTGTGCATTCGAAGATTACTAGTTTTGTCCAGAATACACAAGCGAGATAGGATGGGAAACGAAATTTGCAGCTAAGGATGATATACCATTAATTTATATCTGCTACTTAACCCAAAGTAAAACTAATTATGTCTAAACCAAGGCCCACCCAATATATAACCTAAACAAAATAAACTAAGGCCTACTCACTATATACTAACCAATTTACTATCCAGCAGCCCATTCCAGATGACCATTTTCTAGTATAACATCTTTCTTGTTCGACGACCAATTGACACGTTCTAGTAATCTATTTCGCGTATTTTTCCGAGATCTACCTAATGACACTAAAATTATAACTAAATTAGTAATTTATTATTTTACATTAATTACTAAGTTTGGCACTGAATTCATTTAATTAGGTCATTATACGGCGTAATTGACAGCTGCCTAGCCTGCCGTCATTGACCTGCTTGCGTATCATGCTACGAGGATACCGAGATATACCACCAACTTTTTTGTTTTCGTGAACCTAGTTGATTATGGTTGTTTGAACGATCTCACAAATCAATATTCAAACAACAACCTGAGTATAGTTCAGAGAACCGAACCCTAACAAGAATGTAGTTCGTGTGGATCTCAATAGAGATGAATTCACTCAAAGGTTATGAATCAACAAACTTGCAATTACTTCTATTATATAGATCAGAGACAATATAATGCAGAAGGGAAAAGTAATGCAAGACACCAGAATTTTGTTAACGAGGAAACTGCAAACCTAACAGAAAAACCCCGGGACCTCGTCTAGATGTGAATACCCTTAGTATGAACGGTATACAGACGCTATCCTACTCTCAGACTTCGGACTGGACTGTATCGAGACTGAATTCACCCTACAAGCAATTCAGCTACCAATGTGCTCCTACGTCTCTTGGCTCCCTCAATAGCCTACGTACTTGATTCCCCTAGCTGACGTCCTTTACAGGCCTAAGAGTTGCTCCACTTCCCTTCGTGAAGACTAGCACTACCCTGCCTCTAACAGGACGCCTAAAAGTATCCAAGTAATCAAACAAGAATACGATTGTGATTTTCTTTAGACTTGAAGTCAAGGTTAATGGAAATCGATATGTTGAATAGGGCTTATTGATATAGCCTAAACAACTTTACCTCCAAACGCGTGACGAACTTAGTATGAAACCTAGTTCGTGAATTTGCGTTGGGAACTTCTAGGGTTTACGATACAAGATCTACCTTACGAAGTTTCTATCAAATCTTGGTCGTGATAAGATTGAAAGAATTCAATCGACCCAAGATACATGATACTTCTGACCTGTGCTTCACGATCCTCAAGTGAAGTCTTTCAATAGTCGTAGTCCTAAAAGGACTTCGAGATGACGACCAACCTTTATTCAAGGATACACAGATGTGTACAGAATTAAGATTGTATCTTGCAGAAGGTCATTTATTTATAGTGATCACCAAGGGAGGCTTTGCTTAAAGTTTAAGCAACCTTGAGTAGGGCTCAAGAAAGTTCCGGAACTAGGAAAGTCCATAGCTTGAATACCCATTCTCAATCTTCTAAGAACTTTGGACTAAGCCAAAAGTTAAAGAAGACTCAACCTTGTTTGAAGGTTCGCGACTTCTGGTCCAATGCTTGTTTGGACATCGCTTTGCGACTTCTGGTTCAAATACTTAGTTTGAACATCGCTTGGATTAAGTTGTTGAATTCCATGGGCCAAGTCACGACAAGTCCGAGAACTAATCATGTCTAGACCGAAAACTTCAAGATATGGAAGTTGGAAGTTTTCGCATGGCTTATATGAACGCGTTCACAGAGCAGTCCATAGAGTTCAGGAGAATTCTTGAACTTGTATGTACGCGTTCATACAAACTTAGCTCGTTCTCTGAAATCCCAAAGGCAACATATGTACGCGTTCACCGTTGGGGTCATTTCAAGATACAATTCAACATACTCTACCTATACATGTTGTCACAAGTGTGACTAATGCAAAGGCGAAAATCCTAGAATACCTTCGGATCATATAAACAACATCATAGACTATTGGTATGATAGAAATGGTAAAAACGATACGGAAAGGAAATACCTTTCTAACCTTCAGCGATGACGTTATGATTTATCAAGTAGTAAGCTTCGGTCTTCGTCTTCATCAGTCTTCGTCTCGATTACCTAGAACTATCCTAGTCCGAGTTGTAGAGTAAACTTATCAAGGATTGTGTTTTTGTCTCATAAACTTGATAACTGACTTGAGATAGCAACATCAGTGGGTTCAACCGAGCAATGCTCTAACAATCCCCCCCTTTGTCAATTTTAGTGACAAAAACCAATCTTACATATGGATTCAAAAAGTAAAATCTTTTATCCCTAACCATAATGTACTTGATCTTCTTGTAATCTTCAGCGTCTTCGGATAAGAGTGTTCCTGCAAGCGAAGATTCAAGGTAGAGATAACAAACTCAAAGTCACCACACATCTTGGTTTCTAGAAGGACATAGTCCAACAAGAGTTTGTTATGCAATTGAGTAGTATGTAAAACTTGGTAAGCCTATTGCATCGATGCTTCAAGATGCTACCAAATTTGATATGTTCCCTCCCTTACTCAATACACTAATTTTTGTTATGCCATGACAAGCACATCGATTTTACTCCCCCTATGACAATGCCGTAGACAATTGTCGTAGTAGATAGAAAGATTTTACTCCCCCTTACTACAAGATTTTTCCCCCTTTTTGTCATAAAATAGACAAAGAAAAGAAATATAGGAATCCTCATAAAATCGCAATAATCAATGTAGACAAAGGTAAACATACCTGAAACGAGAGATAAAAAGATGCAATTCTCTCGTAGATTCCACAGCCGCACTCCCCAAAAAGAAATTACCATGAAGCACAAGTTCAAAAGAACTCTCCCCCATTATGTGTCATTCCATAAGGAACAACGCGAATACCTTCCCAAGCAAGGTTTTAGGATAATATCTTGGGTACAATTTTTACAAGTGAAATTGTGGATATGTTTTCTTTCCTAGCCAGTTACGGTCAAGTAGAATTCAAGGTTTAATCTTCCTAATTTCTCAGAGAGTTTCGGTCAACCATCGCCTTTAGAGAAAACATTAGGTTACCCCTTCCTAGTGGTTGTAAGACTAAGAATTAAAGGTACACCATTTAATCTAGCAGAGTTCAACATTGTAGTCTACGAGGTACCTTATTATCAAAAATCGTCTCCTCTTAGCCATAAGAGTCAGAAGCATGGATTTTGATAATTTATCATGAACTGCTTTACCCGAACGGGTGGTATGGCTAAAAAAACAAGTTCACAGTTTTGCAATACATTTATAAAGATAATCAAGTAAGATCAAGCATTGCAATCATCAATTAAGATTTTAATTTAATAACCTCGATTAATTGATGAAAAAGAAAACATGGAAGTAGTACAAGCAAATCATGCTTACTCAAAAGATGACTACTTCTAGCATAGTGATTACCCAAACCCTAAGAAAAAGACAAAAGCTTTTTAATAAGGAGTTAACCATGCTAATAAAAAACTGACCTAGATATCAGATTCAGTATCTTCTTCAGGATCTTCTTCAGGTTCACTTGAGCTGTTGAAGTCATCAGCTTTCTTGAACACGCAGTGAACATAGTTAGCTTCATTGTTTTCATCAGATACGTTGTTAAACATATTGTTCAAGTCATCCTTAATAACAGACATATCAGCTTTCAATTCATTAATTTTGATCTCCAGTAATTCCATATTATTAACAATGTCAACAAGCTGGATTTTGAAAGATTCAAATTCTTTCAGAAAGTCGTGAACGACCCCTGCAGAAATCATGGTGTCATCTTCTACATTCTGATGATCATAGGCAAAGTAACAATTTGATGCTGCATAGATTTCTTGAGTATCAAGAGTTCCTGCAATAGCATCATTAAGAATAGTTATCTTATTCTTCCTTCCAAAACCAACACCTTCACAATCCATAACTTTGCAAGCCTCTTTGATATTATTTCGTGTGACACTACGAGTAATATGTTTCATGGCTTTATGGAGAACTTGAACGTGAATCCGAGTTCGTGTGTGTGTGGTATATATATATAATTCCTTAAGGAGAGATATTTAAGGAATTTTAAAGTACAAGACTTTTAAGGAAGGAGGTTCTGAAACGTGTATCTCAAGTGTTCTGGTAAGTTCTGGAAGATGGACTTCCTTTACGTTTCCGAACTTGGGCAATTATTAAGAATTTTTCAAAAGAGTCCAATGAATTGGATGTGCGTGCCCATATTCAGAGAATTAATGTATACCCAAAATATCTTAACAATTTTTCTTATTTAATCCCTGAAAATTTGCCAAGAAGTTTTTTTTTTTAAGTTTATATATCAACTTTATGAATATTTCATAAGTCTCTTAGCCTATTCTCAAGATTTCTTCATGGATCCTGGTCTCGACTCTTGCCTTAGGAGCCAGAGGCAGGGAGGTCGTCTAGAGATAGCGGACGAGTTATGGAAATCTTTTAACATTTATCTGCCAAGTGTTTTGTTAGCTCATAAACACTTCAAGATAGATATCCAACAGAACAGAGATAATCTTTATCTTATTGACACATTGAGAACTGTTAGATGGACCACAGAAGATATTTCGTGATAACCAAGTCCAACTAAGAGATAAAGGAGTTCAGAGTTTAACCCGTGCGAAAATCCCAGAGAACATTCACTTTGGGCGGTTCGCAAACCGTCCATCTGAATCACGACCAAATGCATCGAATCTGAGGTTCACGTGCTAGTACGCGTATAAATTGATACTTTGGAACTCAGGAGAAATTCCGTGTCTCAGTTCACCGTACGGTTCGGGAACCGTCGTTTTCCAGATTAGGGTTTAACTTGGATCCGCTGGAAGTTCTGGGCTGGACCAGTACTTAGACGTGTTATACGCCCTCAACTATATTTCACTGGACTCTTGCTCAAGAGTACTCCTTTAGATTCACCCATATCCAACAAGTGATTTGCTAGCAAACCATTACAATGGACAAATGGTGTCAAATATATCTCATGCATTCTTGTAAACTTAGTATTCGTGGGAACAAATACCAACAACTAATGGTCATGTAGACAAGAACACGATCTCAATCGCTATTAGTATCATTACTAAAGTAGCCGACTATTTCGAAAGATAGAGTAAGTAGAATAGAAGAATTTCCATAAAAGTCATAACTCCTACTAACCTTTTGTCGATAAAGAATAATTGATGTCTTCTTTGTCTTCACAGTCTTCGTCTTCAAGGTCTCTACTACTTAGTCCATATCCCAATTCCGAAATCTAAACTCTAGTAGGCTGAATCAAGAATTGTGTTTTGACACTTAAAACTGACAACCAGCTTGACATACCAACGCTAGTGGGTTTGACCGGACAATGCCCTAACAGGATGGTCTTTCGAAGGAGCTTGGGAAGAGTAGGGGTAGCATATGAGTTCTCAGTTTTTCTTGAATTTTGTTTTTTCCTTTTTACTAGAACTGACATTTGGTTGCTTGTTGGTAGGGGATGGGGATGTGATAGATTTGGGGAAGCAGATCGAAACCATTGCTGGTAAACGAGATACTTTTTCTACCAACTTGAAGACTCGGAGCGGACTGGTTTCGAAGCTGGAATTACAGCTGAAGAGTAAAGATAATGAGTTTGAGTTGCTGAAGAAGAGCCATGATGATAGGGGGGCAGGAGATCGATCTCTTTAATGGGAAGATTGCTTCACTAAGTCTGCAGGCAGATGGAGAATCTGAGAGAACGGCTCTGTTTAGTTGTAGGCATGCTTGTAGCCTTTTTAGGAAATTTGGAATGCAACCTCCATTTTACCGCAATGGTACAAAATATCATGATGCTTCATTGGAGTCTGATAAGGAGTTGATTCCTTGTGAGGAGGTTCAGTCTGTAATAGAGCGAATGATAGAAGATAGAGCTGGGATTGAAGAAATTGAAGAAGGAGTTAGTGAAGAGGACGTTGTTGATGATGATGGTAAAGATGAAGATGTGGTCGAGGAGGATAATTCGGTGGAGGGATCCGGGGGCGAGAGGCCAATTGTAGAGAAAATGCGGTGGATGTGCATATGACAGAGGGCGAGAAGCAAAATGAAGAAAGCGGTATGTTGGAGAATTAGGAGGAGGGGAATCAAGGTGAAGAGGTTGAAACCGAGAAGCCGACTGAGGAATTTTTGAAAAATTCTGTCGAGACTTCTGACAATGTGAAAAGACGAGGGTACTGAGTACACCACCAATCTTTTATTTTAGTCCACCTATAAACCTTGACCGGTTCCTAAAGTCAAGAACTCAAGAACAAGATCTCTTTCAGATCTGATTGATTCACACAAGGGAGTCAATACAAGAATCCGAAAGACTATGTCAACCAACCAAGTACGATAGTTTAATTATATAAGATGACTCAAATATAATTCGGAAGTAAAGTGAAGTACACACAAGATTTTGTTAACGAGGAAACTACAAACTCGTAGAAAAACCCCGGGACCTAGTCCAGTTTTGAATACTCTTAAGAATTAAGCCTACTCTCAGACTTCGAACTAGCTGGTGCAGACAATATGACCCTAATACGACTATTAGTCACAAAGATTTCCCCTCAGTATTCTTATGCCTCCAACCACAGCAAGATGGTCACGCACATGTACTCCCCTACATAAACAGACGCCCGTTATTGTCTTACGCAAGAGTTGCCTCACAGCCTGTCGCGAGGACTATCGCTACCCGACCTCCAATCGGACGATTACAACCTTTTGACAACAACCAAATAACCGCAGGTCAAATCGCTAGATGATATCCTTGGTAACTAACAGATATTTCACCGAAGTTTTTTCACACCAAGAGTGAGGTTATTAAGTTTACTTAGGCAATAAACACCTCGAGATATCGATCAAGGTTTCAAAACCTAAACTCCCGAAAGAGCAACCTTGTCGTCCCAGTTGGAATCAAGCAGATAGCTATAGTAAGTACGATATGATATGACCTTGAAGAACGGTGTACCTGCAAAGAACAAATCCAATAACAACGATCTTGATTCCACTCAATATCTATAGTTTAGGCACACAAACCGAAAGCGGCTTGCTGACAAATCCAGGTTAATAGATAAAGAGTATATTCTAATCACAACGATCTTGAATGGCCTTATATCAGAAGAGGAGGACCTTAGAATAAACAAGATCGTTAGGTTTGATAGACGTGATAGAACAGAACACAAGTACAATACAAAGAAGACTAGTAAACATAAACTAGTTTCCCGTAAGAGGTACTTCTAGGCTTCTCGATCCCGAGAGAAGACTTTCACGCAATTCTAGACCGAGAGCAAAAGCTCAAAGGTAACTGAAAAGAAAAACGGCAACACAAGCTTACAATTCCGAAAAAGAGCTTGGCCAAGGGGATTAAAGCTTTTAGGAGAGATACCACTCCTATTTATATTGACTAAGGCTTTAGATTTGAAATGAGGCAAAGTTAATTTCGGAAATTCCACAAAGCACATTTACATAATAGTTCCGAAATTCCCCATTTAGTCTCATAGCATTTAATGAGTACTAATACTCTAGCATTTTACATTTAAGAAAAATATATTCCATAAAGAAAATATATTTTCGAAACATGTTTAGCCAAGAGCAATCAAAGCAAATAATATCTTAAGGTATATTTGGATATTTCTTTTTAATTCGAAATATGGTGCTTACCAAATATGATCCCTGGGAAAGATCTCAATTCGAAAACGTGACCTTAGTTTCGAAAATCTCCTTAGATATTATTACTTCCAAATGTCGTCACCAGCTTTATAATGTCGACATTACTTCCTTGGTATTGCTGGGCTAACCAGACGAACCTAGGTGGAAGTGGGATCTGGTCCAACGTGGTTCAACGTTCCACATAAACGCATTATAACAAATGTGTACAAAGCCTTGTGTGTTAAGCTTAAGTAAACACATAGGTTCAGACATTATGAATCACGCAAATAGATATACCATTGGAAGTACGGTGCGAGATTCCAAGATTAACTAGCAAAGACGTTAAATCTCCTGAATTCTTGATTCCAATATAGATGTCACATTAATGATATCCAAGAATTCAAATCAAAACATCAAATGAATAATCAAATGAATATTTGATTAAGTAGTAAAGCATACGAAGATTTAATCACGTACAGTATTGATCCGTAATCATGTGTCCACTTAACTAGACCGACTAACCATTTTTCGGATGATGACTCAATCCCACTTAGTTGTACATTGAAGATGAACGAATTCAAACTTCAAACCGAGAATATCAAACTCATTAATTCGTTGAAGCACAAATCAAAAATGTAGAGTTTGAACTTCGAAGTTACGCATTCTGAGTCAACCTTATTAAGGTTTCGAAACGTACGTCAGTTTTGGCAGAAACCAAATTATGGTTTCGGAACCTAAAGTTCATTATATGACCGGAACTGATTTAAGGTTCCCAAATCAAGTTTCCATATAGCGAAACCTAAAGCTTGGTTTCGAAATCTAGATTTTGTTTAACAAAACCTTGTTTAAGGTTTCGAAACAAGAAACACATATTAAATTCTCTACAAATGTTTGGTGTCGAACTTGAGAGTCCATGTGGTCGAGAACCGTTTCAGCATCACACCTTTTTAGCCTCGACGCACAGGAATATATTTCCCGGTTCACATAAACCTTTAAGAAACCCCAGGGTCTTTTCGACCTTTTAGATCTCACATGGTCAAGACACATAGGCCTCGATTCTCAAGTCACTGTCAGCCACATAAACATAGTTTTGAATATGTTATATCTCATTGGTCACAATATTTAAGTTCTAATAGCTTATGAATGCGAAAACAAGATTATGGTTTCGAAATCAACGTCAAGTTTTATCAAAACCTACATTGAGGTTCAAACATTGAAAATTCATAAGTTGAGATACACTAATATGGTTCGGAATCCAGAAGTAAGATATGGCATTCAAGATGTTCATATACAAAATCAAATGAATGATTCAAAACTTCAGAGTTCAGAACCGAACCACAACGTCATATTCGAATCTCAGAAACAGCAGTATTTCGAGTCTACACAACATAAGTGTGAGTCACAATCTCTCTTACATTGGCTCATATAAATATATGCAATCAATTCGACAGATCCAGACAAGGTAAGAAGAGACACAATACTGTGATGGATCAAATCCCGTAGTACTACTGAGATAACATCACATTGCTATATCCAACTCGAAAAGGTTTTATGAAAAACCTTTATATTAACTTAGAGACGAAGAAGAAAAGAAAGCTCTAAGCAATATTGGAACGACATAACTACACACTAATACCACAAGTGGTAAAACGGAGTTATCATAAGACACACTGATCACAAGTGATCAAGTCATAACGTAAAGCTCAAGCTGAGAGTTATGTTTATGTCTTTTGTAGCACAAGTGTAAAAGATAATGGAATCGCGTTATTTAGATTCACTAACCTGTTGAATGATGAAGCCGGATGTCTTCGTTTGATCTGCAGTCTTTATTCAACTCTTCAACTAGTGATTCTAAATCCTACCAAAATCTTCCATAACCTAAAGCTAACTCTCTCACATGACTTCACCTAATTGTGTGTTGTTTAACGGTCGATTTGATCACTAAAGTTGACAACTAAGCTTGACATACCAACACTTAGTGAGGTTGACCGAGCCATGCTCTAACACAATGGATATCGGAAGGGCTCTTGAATCTATTGATCAGGTTGGTATTTATGATGCCGAAGATGTCCCCAAAATAGATGATGTCGAAGTTAAGAAGGTTACCAAAGATACCGCATAGAAGATGTTTATGAAAAAGGAGGGGTACCGAAATACATCCAACTTTTCGTTTGGGCTCGTGAGTCTTATGGTTTAGGTTTGGACGATCTCAAAAATCAATATCCAAACCTAGATAACCGGAGTTGTGATCTTGGGGATCAACTCGACAAAGTTGGGACTTTGGAGTTAAACTCTACGATTATTGAATAACGTACTACTTGGTGCTTTAATTATATAATCAGAGATATAATGCGGAAAGTAAAAGCACACAAGACACCAGAGATTTTTTTAACGAGGAAACTGCCTTGCAGAAAAACCTCGGGACCTCGTCCAGATTGAACACCGCCCAGTACAAACTGACTACAAACACTAGCCTACTATAAGACTTCGGTCTAGGATGTAGCAGAGACCAACTCAAGCCCTCCAAGCTAATTGGCTACTGTCGCACTTCTTACGTCTCTAGATCCCCCAAAGATCGTCACGCACTTGATTCCCCCAGCTGATGTCCTTTACAGGCCTAGGAGTTGCTTTGACCGATGTCAAAGGCTTGTGTCAGCAATACTGGCTTTGCAACCTAATTGTTGACGTATGTTCTAACTGTCCTCTATCAGTTTACCACACACAAGTTGACTTCCTTCGGATTGTTAAATCCAGGTCATACGGAAATCTACTTCACAAATCGGGGCTGACAAGCAAACCGAGTAAGCTATGCCCAATTTATCTCTACCTCAGTTATACACGAAGAATCACTTAAGAAACTTGTATCTGGAACTAACTAGGTCTTACAACACCGAGTGCAGCCGTGCGTTGCTACCTTTCAACCTTGTGTAAACGTATCAGTTCTTGAATAGCCGTATAGCAGAAGAGACAGACTATGAAATAGAAAAGAACGTGATCAGGTTACCAAGGTTACAGGTTAATCCGATTTCAACCAAATATGGTCTCAATCTCCTACCTGTGCTTCCCAACTCTCAAGAGAAGTCTTTTATAGTCGTAGGGAGTTCCCAGAGGAGCTGCAACCTATAGAGGATGACTATACCACAACAAGCATTCACCGAAGTGAAAAGAGTTTACGTTACCTTCCCTAAGGACCTTCACGTATACTTGATGCTTGCGGTATTTGTCCATAGACACCTCTATTTATAGCATTCAATAAGATAGGTTGCTTTGGAATAAAGCAATCAATTACTTGTCCCACAAGTTAAGGAAACCCTAAACTTATCAACCAAGTAATAGAGATTAATCTCAATTGGAATTCATTTTAAGTTTATCTGCCAAGTGTTTTGTTAGCTCAAAAACACTTCAAGATAGAATCCAACAGACCAGAGATAATCTTTATCTTATTGACTCATTGAGAATCGTTAGATGGACCACAAAAGATATTTATGTGATATACAAGTCCACCTAAGAGATAAAGGACTTTAGAGTTTGACTCAAGTGAAATTCTGAAAGAATATTCACTAAATCCGACACTAGCAAAGTAACCAACATTGGGTTCGCGTCCTACGTTCGCGAAATAATTAGTCACTTTGGAACTCAGAAGAAATCCGAGTTTCTGGTTTACGAACCGGTTTGCGAACCGTGCGCCTGTCAGATTTCGTCAAATCTGGATTCCGCTGGAAGTTCTGGGCTTACCAGGACTTAGACGTGTGTACGTCCTCAGCTGTAATCCATGGACTCTTTGCTCAAGAGTACTCCTTTAGATTCATCCATATCCAACTAACGATTTGCAAGCAAACCATTGTAATGGACACATGGCACCGAATCTATCTCATTCATTCTTGTACTCACAATATTTGTGGGAACAAACACTGGTCATGACACAAGGCCACGTTAGACAAGAATACGATCTCAATCGCTATTATCACTACCAAAGTAGTCGACTATATTTCGAAAGAATAGAGAAAGTAGAATAGAATAATTTCCATAAAG
Organism: Papaver nudicaule; assembly: GCA_023529015.1. NCBI lineage: Eukaryota > Viridiplantae > Streptophyta > Magnoliopsida > Ranunculales > Papaveraceae > Papaver > Papaver nudicaule. The sequence goes on from JAJJMA010059043.1 coordinate 61,129, forward strand.
TCATAACTCCTACTAACCTTTTGTCGATGAAGAATAATTTATGTCTTCTTTGTCTTCACAGTCTTCGTCTTCAAGGTCTCTACTACTTTGTCTATATCCCAATTCCGAAATCTAAACTCTAGTAGGCTAAATCAAGAATTGAGTTTTGACACCTAAAACTGACAACTAGCTTGACATACCAACGCTAGTGGGTTTGACCAGACAATGTCCTAACAGTTTACATTCCTTTTGCTATCTTTTGTACTTTCCTCTTTTCTTGTATGTATTACAGAGGGTTTGCATTTCTTTTTGTTGTGTTTCTTGTTTCCTTGTAAACTATGTATTATTGAGCATTTTTGCTCCTCTTTTCGTAATGAAGCTGTTTGTTCGAAACTTATTTTTCTTTGGTATATACTGCTTGTCGAGCAACTCGTGATCAGGCACGAATTTTATCTTTCGAGTTCTAGGCTCCTATAAGGTTACTTAGAGCGCAACTCTGGAGCTTACTTCGATGTGGAAGATAGAAACCAAGCTAGTGGGGGCTTACGGATCACCCTTCCCAAAGGCTTTGAGCTACTTGCCTGGTTTAAAGCAAACACTGGCTATCAAGACCATATGTACCCGTTTTGCCTTGGTACATTAGGTGGGTATCGAAGATACGAGGTTGTAGATGGTGGAAAATAAGAGAGGGACAAGATTGTCAAAACACTCTCGAAACCATGTCTTATTAAAGACAGTCGCCTATTCAGGCTCATCTTTATAGCTCAGGGTGCAATCCATTCCATGAAGCTAAACCCTCTATAAACTCTCTCTTATAACTCCGGTAGGGAGGGTAATGTCATAGAGCAGTATCAATGATCTCACCAACATATTAAACCCATCGATCAGCTCAGAGCCAGACCTCGCTTGATGGTACGCGGTGAAAGATCAACAGAGACGTATCCTCATGGATTTCCTCTTAAAATACGACTCAATACACGAGTCTTGGTGCAAACCTCGGAAATATTGAAGCTCCAGGCCGGTCCGGAGTTCTCTGAGAAGCATACACCAGCCTAAACAGGCCTAAGCGGATCTAATCCCAAGTTCAGGATGGTCTAGCGTACCATGGATAAGCATGCCATGACTTCAAAAGGGGTTGTAGCGTAAGTACGCACACCACGACTAAGGCACAGGATGCCGCAAAGCTGAGCTTGGCCAGATGCCAAAGCTATAACGCCACATAGCATGGCACCACAAAGCTATAACGCCACATAGCATGGCACCACAAAGCTATAACGCCACAAAGATTGGCCTAGCTGGCCTGGCCAAAAGGGCCATGGCGCCATATTCATGGCGCCATAAGAATACATGGCCTGTCCAAGACACGGCCATAGGCCATGGCGCCATATTCATGGCGCCACAAGGTTATGCCTTGGCCAAAAGGGCCATGGCGCCATATTCATGGCGCCACAA
>JAJJMA010059050.1:3297-19421 GCA_023529015.1 Papaver nudicaule
TGGGGCAGTCAGTATTGATTCGCACGAAGGCTCCAAAGTTGCAGACAATACTTGACTGGGGCAAAGTCAGTATTGGCCCGCACGGGACCTATCAGCCTATGCCATACTTGACTGGGGCAAAGTCAGTATTGGCCCGCACGGGACCTATCAGCCTTCGCCATACTTGACTGGGGCAAAGTCAGTATGGGTCTGCACTGAACTTATCGCTTCAAGTGACATTTGATTATGGGGACGTTATTTGGCTTATGACAAGTAACAGGGGCAAGTATGTATACAAACTTTGTTTCGAACATATGTTACCCGTCATAAGCCAAAGAAACTATATTTTTTGTTTAAGGAAAGGCTTTGGCAAAGTAGATATGACAATCCCATTCCTCAAACAGGGGCAATAGAAGAGAATGGAAAGGAAAGTATAAATAAAAGCTCAAAAGAAAACAAATGTTCTGATGATTGACTATTAAATAAAAGGCAGATTACAGCATAAGTGATTACACCCGCATTCACCCCAATAGTGAGGTAGCAGTACAAAATACCAAAACGTCATAAGGGATAATCAAAAACAATCATCAGAATCAAGGAAAGTTTGAAAAAGTAAAGACAAAAACATCTAAGAAGATGGCGCAGTAGCAGGAGGGTCAGAAGATTTCTTATCAACTGAAGCAGCAGACGTCGAAGATTGAGTAGCACGTGGATCAGATCGTACGGGCAAGGGTAAGACGGGATATTCCTTCCCAGTAGCCGCACGAAGTTGGTCATGAAGATTATTCACTTTGGTAGCATACTTCAGATGTGCCTGAAAGGCGATTTCCTTAACCTGATGGTTAAGCGAGGCTACATTCTTCTCAGCTTTGGTAGCACGTTGCTCAACAGAAGTCACCTGTGAGTGAAGATTAGCACGGTGATTCTCGACCTCAGTTAGTTTTCCTTCTAACTCCGAGATTCGGGAATTCGCAGCGCTAAGTTGTTCCTCAAGACCTGAAAGAACAAAGACAAATGAGTACGAAAACAGAAAACAGTACGCAAGGACCTCACTCATAATAACAGTATTACCCTTGAAATCTGCAGATAGAGCTTCTGCGGTCCCAATAAGAGCACAATTCTCGTTGGAAATTTTGACATGTGATGCCTCAAGAGAATCATAAAGGGACTGCAGATTAGCTATCTCTGCTTTGTGTAATTGAGTTTCGTGTTCAATACGGACATTTTCATTATAGACTCCTTTCACTGCACATTTCCATTTAGCACATGACATCTCGTTATCAAGCCTCTTTGAGGTTAACTCATTGACAGTACGCCTAGCGGAATCTAGCTCAGTTTTGAGAATCTCGAATTCTTCTCTAAAACTGAGGTTCTCAAGAGAAAGGTGAGACACTTGGGAGCGTAATTCTTCGATAGTAATACGATCCGAGTCAGGAGTACGATTGGCAAGATGTGCGCGCAGGTCTGAAAGATCACGGGATACACTTACCAAGGAAGAAGTTTTCCAAGATAATTCCGCGTCTGCTTTCTTCTCATAAGCTCTGAAATCCGCAACAGCCCTAAGCCTCTGGTGATCAACTTTATGATAGGCTTCTTTATACTCTTTTACTACATCACTTTGCTTATTATATCTAAGTTTCACGGTTACTAATTCAAGTGCAAGTTCTTTATTTTGGTTTCGGAGCATGTTAACTGATTCGCGAAGGGATTGAACTTCATTTTCGCCCGCCCCTGATCAGCAGGGGGGACACTTTAGGTAACGAACTAGACAAACGCAAGAAGAAACCACAAGAAATCAAGAAGAAGAAATATACCTTGTTTGGAAAGCAGTTGAGCGCGAAGGTTCTCCAACTCCTTCCGCAAAGACGCATTCTCCTCAGAAAGCTCGCGATTAGATTCAGTCAATTTAGCAATCTCGGGAACGGCGGGGCCGGCTTCAGCAAGTTCCTTCTGCAAATCGCTGATCTGAGCACGGGCTGACCTTAGTTCTTCCCGTTCATCAGCAAATAAAACAGACAGCTGAATGGACTTGAACCTAAAGTACTTGTACAACATACAACAGCTGTACTGATACTTCAGCAACTAGAGAAACAGGACAACGATGTTAGCAAAGAGCCAAAAAGAAGGATACAACATTAAAGAAAGAGCAACAAAGAGGGAAAATACCGCAATAAGGTTCATCTGAGGGAATAAGTACGCTTCGCCATCAGCAATACGAATCATTTCTTTCACACTAAGGTTAAGATCCAAGCCCGCAGTAAGAGAAGCACACCCCGGGTCACTAGAGCTGCGACCCCAACTTTCCCGCACTTCCTCAAAAGGAATAGTGGCAGTTTCTTTACGAATACGAGCGCTGATCATAGGTTCATTCGGTAACACGGTGGAAGCGGAAGATGGGAGAGAAAGATAGCCTCTATCACGAGCCCAGACGAATCCGCGTTCATCATCCGACAAGTGAACCAGTAACTCGGGAACATCGACATTCACAAAAGCACCAGTACCAGAATCAGGAATGGATTGCGAGTCATTAAAGACAGTAGCGACCATAGGGGACTTCCCACCAACAGCTGCTGGCACCACGGGTTTGTCCCACTCATCAAAGCTGCCCAGTATGTCCTTAGTTGCATCAAACTCATCTTCTCCCGCGTTGAAGGAGAGGGATTTGGCCTGAACGCATTCTGCGTTCCCGCGAAGGAAAACATTATGCACATCAGTAACATCATGGGTGAGATCGTCTACTTTTCTCCCAGAAGCACCCTCACTTGTTGAATCCTCCGCATCAAAAGGACCTTCCACGGATTTGCGAGCAGAAGGAGACGCAGAAGCATTGCCACGGGCTTGATCTGGGATAGGAGCGATATCACGATCCAAAGAGGCAGAACGTGAAGTGTCATGACGATTGGAGCTATGCTCGATATCACTCGCATCCCTGTCTTGAGCACGGGAATCCTCCTCCTCATTCTTGTGTTCCGAGTCCTTGGAATCGGTCGACTCACGGTCCGTATCTCCCTGATCCTGTTCGGTATCTTGTTCTGGTTCTTCAGAATCTTCTTCATCTTGCTTTTCGCCTGAGGATTGTTCTACAGCAGAATCAGAGGATTCGGGAGAAGATTCGGCCACAACTTTCAGTTTTTTCTTAGCCACCTAAGAAGAAGAGGAGATTAGTACGGGAGTTAAAGCCCTAAATAATAAAGCTGGAAATCAAGAGAAATCTTACTTGGTAATGAGAAGCAACAGCTTTCCGCTTCTTATTAGCTATCACAATCGAGCCATGTTCAGGAGTACTAAAATCATCAATGTTGTCGGGAAAATCTTCCAAATTCAAATCATAAAGGCAGAATCCTCGCTTCCTATACTCTTTAGGCTGAGAAAGCGGACGAGCTGGATCTGTCAGATTGAAACCATGCGCCCAGGGACCAATAATCTCACAAGGAGTACTGTACCAGAGGAAATCATGGTCGTCACGTACTTTGTCCGCCTTGGCAATATTCTTGGCGGTAGGACCATCAACATCACTAAGCAAGCGTACCTCGCCCTTCTTGGCTTGTTTCGCCGTCAATTGGCGTCTTTTCACGCCAACACTCCATCTCACCCGTGCGGTAGGCAAGATCAAATCCGCATAGGTTTTGTTGAATTTCTCGGGAGTATACAATTCCTGGTCCGAGAAGTCGGGTTTGAAAGAGGTTACTTTAGTTTCTTTATCACTGCGACACGCACATTCCGTCAGAACTCACCAAAAGCTACCAGTGTAAAGAGAAATATGACGCCACTTGGACGATTTGGTATTGCGACTGCACAAAACATCGTAAAAAAAGTGGTTCGTCTCCCTGGCATCGTACAAAGGAATCCTAAGACCCGCAGCCAGTGCTCTCACAGTAGTCAGAAGATGAGTGTCGTCATATTTGTACTTCTTGATCATGTCCAGAGTTAGTACGTCATCCTTGCACTCGACGAACTTAACTTCGAACTTTTCCAGCCCAAACTTCTTCTTGATGTCATCAATACTGCAATGTTTAAAAGAATAGTTCTCGGGAGTAATGCTAATGTCTGGATATGGGTCGACTTTCAAAGCGTATGATTGTGCAACAGGCATGACCTTTGAGGAAGCTTTGCTGTTAGGTGAACGTGGACGTTTCACGGACGGAACTTTGCTTGAAGTCTTAGACGAAGTACGCGCACTTTTCCGCGATCCCCCCATTTGCTTAGGATCCACATCGATTCCTTTGCCTGTATCAGCTAGAGCAGCACGGGCCTTACTCGACTTGGGATTCGTATAAATTCCTTTGCCCGTGTCAGAAGGAGCAGCACGGATCGTATCAGGCTCAGGACGGACATCAGATTCTTTACCCTTCCCAGAAGGTGCAATGATGGACTCCTTAGAAGGTTTACTGACATCACGAGAACGTGACTCCTTTACTTCACGAGATGGCCCAGTCTTAGTGGTAGTTTCCCGTCGGTCACCTGCGGGAATAGACTGAGATTTACTAGAAGGCCTCGACCCGCGTTCCGAAGGCAATTCCTTTTCATCACGGGAACGATATGGTCTGTCTCCTTCACAAGATTGATCACGATCCTCACGAGAACGACGGGCATCACTGTGACCACCTCCATGAGACTTATCTCTTTTGGACTCATCACGGGAATGAACGTCTTTGTGCCTCTCACGAGAACGACCACTTCGGTGAGCATGAGGAGAAGGCTTAGGCTTTTCCCCCGCACGAGGACTACGGTTATGACGATCTTTATGCAAGTGCGGATCTTCATTCGCCCGAGAAGACATGACGCACTACACCAAAAAGGAAGCCAACACAGGGTCATAAGAACGAAACAAGCAGGAAAAGAATGTAAGAGCAATCCCGTGCGGGATTTTGACTTAAGACGAGTAACAGGGGCAAGTATGTATACATACTTTGTTTTGAACATATGTTACCCGTCATAACTCCAAATCCCGCAACCACAACAAAATGCAAATCACAGACAGAAGGAAAATTGAAAAGCGTGGAACGTTTGCAGACAAGCCTACCCAGGACGGAAGCAAAACAAAAGGGTAAAACAAAAATCCAAACAGAAAGACTAACCCGTGAATTTAATTATATCAATTAGTTTGAGTTTTTAAGGGGGCAGGAAAAACAAAATCAAATCCAAATCAAGAAAGGCGAGGACAAGAATAGGAAATGTTAAAGGCCTACAGTCGATTGCTCACCAACCGACACCTAAATGACCATTAATGAACATCAGAATCAAAGGGAGACAGGACAGAGACAAGAGGAGAAAGAATGGCATACCTGGACAAAATTGAAGGCGTAACAGTAAGAGTCAGAGGGACAGTTGCAGGCGAAGTAATGGTGAAAGGCGGAATTTCAGAAGAAATTGGAGAAGAAGAAGAGAAGAGTCAGAGCGGAAAGAGATAAAGGTGAAAGTGATGTTTGACTTGAATTAATACCGAATATTATATAGACATTGAAGTCCACGACCCCACCAATCCAGGGACGGTTACATAAACGTGCGAATTTGAAAAGACCGAAATATTTTCATTCCGATTCTACCCCTAGGAGAATTCGAAAAGAAAGGGGCAAACTGTAATAGCACATTTAGCACGCTACACGTGGCAAGATCTGAAGAAGGGAGTAATTTAATACGATGCACCGAGGAGCACCGTGGGAAGACCTATGATACCTTGTCAGATCACGAGCCAATTCAAAATCAACGGTTAAGATGATGTATGCACGTGGCGGTCATGCAGAAAAGGCAGTTGAAACGTGGCAGTCATGCAGAGGAGCAGTTGAGACGTGGCAATTGCAATACATGCAACGGACTTATGTACGGCCGCGACGTGGCGCAACCTCAGCCAAGCATTTCCTTGACACAAACACGCAAACCTTACAACCCGTGCGGGAATGACACAAACGCGCAAGCCCGTACACTCGCATGGTACATAACCGTGCGGGTTAATCTGTGAACAGTAAATGTAAAGCTGATTCTATAAATATAGACCTCCTCTGAATGAAGAGGGGGTCGACAAAAATTAGAGAGAAGAGAGAGAGAAGTAAGGTGAGAGGGTTTGATCATAAATCTAATCTTAACTTATAAACATAGAGAAACTAGAAACACCCTGTTGTAAGTCCAATTAATCATTCATACAACTTTTATACCTTCAATGAATCTCATTCATGAAAGGAGAAGTCATTTTACTAAGATTATTATATGTCAAATCTTGCACGTATAAACTCTGATCTCATGCATGAATAAGCATGATTCCCAATTATCTTTGCATCCCTATCCACTATTTCCAGGAAAACATGTTGATCCCGCTATCATTCATCCCGTACGGGATTTACCTTACGTTTGCATATAATATGAGTATGTATGTTAACCATTACTGGTATCAAGATTCATATGATCCCGGGTAATGGTTTTTTCTCATGGTTATATCTTAGGATATCATTGTTGTGTCGCACTCACATGTATGCTGCGATATTGATTGTGAGCTCTTGATCTAAGCAAATAGGTTTTTGCGCTCACACATATTTTTTAGAGCATATTATGTGTAACAAAGTTCATCAAAGTGGTTTTGTAAAATGTAAAAAATGTTCGAAACAGAGCACAAAACAGGGGAAAAGACAGATACCTCAATGACTTTATAATACAGTATATATAGTACTCTTTACAAAGCTTTTTTTAGTCCTCTGTTAAACTGGAGCGGACAATTTGAGCTTCCATGAGGTATACTTGTTCTAAAACCAAAACCAAGCGAATGTATGTCTTAAGAATAACACGAAAGAATATCCAGCTTGAATCAAAATACTTCAAACTGTCTCTATCGATGTAGATGCAAGTGGTTTCATAAGGGAATGCAAGTGTTGCTTCATCAACAATGCATATCTCAAGCTATTTGGTTCAAATGCATAGCATAGCATGTGCTTTAACTATTAAGCACATCTAATAACATAAACATTTACAACAGATTCATAACGTGTAACCAACTCAAGCATTATTCAAATCTAATAAGTACCAGAGAATGAAATTTGTATCTCCCAATCTTGACACGTACATGTACCAGGCTTTCTAGACTTGTAGGTGACCATGAATATATTCAGTGGATCAACAGGGACATTCTTGCAAGAGGGCATACTATTCCACTTCCATTCCTGTGGTGGAGACTTAAAAAGACAAAATAAATTTATTAGGAGGTGACCGAGTCTCTAGTCTATGTGGTGCTGCCGTGCTGAACCGAGCAGAGGTAAGAACAGAACATTTACAGCTGGTGCTTTTATTGTCTGATAATGGAATCGACTGATGGATTATTCTTCCTCTTGGAAAACCCATTTTTCACTACAAATGAATTGTCGAAATCATTTTACTCTTTCAATGGCAGCCTCTAATTGTATGTTAGCACATAGCCAACTTAAATCAAAATACCGAAGAGTTGGTAGAATACTGGGAAATTAAAATTTGAATCTTTCGTAATTGTCATTTTTAGAGAACCGGCCGCCTAAACCGATAACTGACTCGGCCTTATCCCCAACCGAACCGACTCGACTCTTTTGACCAGTTTAAACGGTTTTGGAAGTTGAAAACCGATAATGGGCGGTTCAGTGATTGATTTTGGTCAAAACCGCACCATAGCGACCGTTGTATAGCCTTAGTAAGGAGGGAGTACTCCAAACAGCAGCAAGCTTCAGTTAGATATCTCATCCGTTCGATCAATACTCTATCTAAATCAAAGAGCGAGGTCAAACCCTAACCAAGATAGGAGATCTCTACGCCTTATTAGAAGAAATAGTTGTTTCTTTCAGTTCAAACCTGTGTACAAATAATCAAAACCCTAAAATCAACAGCCTATAGTCTGATATCTCTTACATCTATGTTCTTTCTTCATCATAATCCACCAATGGAAACAGAAACAACTCAACGAATTTGTACCTGATTCTTCAACATCATCAACAAAATCAACAACACCAACTTGTCCACACTATGAGTTCTCCTCTCAGAAAATTATGATGTGTTTATCAAATGGTTTTGTAAGAGATGACGGCACCACTATTTGTGGTAATAATGAGGGAAATGTTTTATGTGTGAAACATAATGGAGATGCAATGTTTTTAGAAAATATTTTTCTGTTCAGGGTTTGATTTTTTATTATTTTCACACATCCTTTCAGTTTGTATGTTTCTATAAATGAAATGATGCTGTTGATTGTTAGATTTCTGTAGTATATGAGTAGACAATTTGATTTCCTTTATGAATTCCTTGTGATGATTCATACAATCTAGGAGCATCAGTGCATTTCAGATTAATGTGGTTGGCTTGGTTCCGGGTTCATGAATTTGATTTGGAAACTCGTTATCATGGAATTCGTCATCAAGAAGGATCACCCTTACGTGGACAACGAACTCACACACTGGGAGGGATCTTTCAGCAGCGAATTCCCATACAGATAGAGGCCCTTATCAAAAAGATACTCCGAAGGCTTCGGGATCAAGGTATAAACATTGGCATTACTTTGCAAATGTAGCTCTTCCCTCAAAATTGACGTCACCATGCCAGAGTAGATTGCTCCTTAGGATAGGCATTGTCATGAAACCATGATGCCAATGCAGGACTGGCATCAACATGCGAATTACATTGTCTGTTGTGCATAGACTCATCCCTATACGTGCCTTTACCATGTCATCCTTGGTTGTTCCTTGGGCATAGAATTATGCATATGGGGGATTGGCATTACCATGCCAACCTAGCTTTTTTGTTGAGGTAGGCGTTACCATTCTTATGCACATTGACATAACCTCTCATATGTTGCTCGTCCCACGACATTCAAATCCCAATGGCTATGTAACTTGCTCCTTGACATTAGGCATTTTCATGCCTAAGCCGTGATGCCAATGCGGGATCGTCATGCACTTTTTACTTGGGCAGAGACTAATGCCTTTGAGGGATTGTCAATACTTTGAAAATCTAGGTTGTCCCTTGAGGTAAGCATTACCATGCATAAAGACATCCGCATTATTTTGCAAATGTCGCCAGTCCCTAGAATAGGCATTGTTATGCCTAAACCGTGATGCCAATGCTAAATTTGCATCACCTAGCGAATATAATTTGTTCCTTGGCATAGACTAATACCTAATCGAGATTGGCATTACCATACTAATATCAGGTGTCACTACGGGGGATTGGCGTTATCATGCCAACCTGGCTTGTCCCTTGAGGGACGCATTACCATGCCTATGCACATTTGGCGTTACATTTGCTAATCTAGCTCGTCCTTCGACATTGTCATCACAACGCTAATGTAGCTTGCTCCTTGAGAATAGGTATTGTCATGCCTGATGCCTATGCGGTATTTGTATTACCATTCCAATAAACTGTCTCTTGAGCATAGAGTCATGCGTATGGCGGATTGGCATTACCATGCGTCTTCGTAACTAGCAGCAGGATTGTTTGGTGTGATTTGGAGAAATGAGGGTAAGGATCTTGGTGAATCCTAGCGCCTTATAAAGCACACTGCAAATGGCCCATGAGATGGGGCACGAAATCAGCACTCGTTTGGTGGTCTTGATGAATGTGGTATATATGCACAACTCTACTGATCTGTTTGATAATCATAGGTACAAATGCTAGTTGCACTATGGTGGCAGGCCAGATTTAGGGGCCTTAGCTATTTTTGAGGCAAAATCGCACCTGCATATTGTTGGCCGCAACTAGATTTCAGTCTTAATTGGCCTCTCAGAAATTTGACCATCCTCTCCATGTAAAGATACCAAATTTACAAACCAAAAACTAAGAGAACCACAGTTGCAGCGAACTGTAGAATCCTTTTTACTAGAATGTGCTTGGAGTTGTTATTGGTCTAGTTTTCCCTCCATGTTGTTAAGAGAAAATGCAAATTTTCATCTTATACATACAAAAGACCAAATTTAAACATTATTCAACACGAATAAACTAAAAAATTAAACATAATTTGCTTGAAGAAACATTGGTGACTATACAAATAGCGTTCCATTGGAATACTTTACTTACATATCAATCACCTGTTGAAAACAGAACAACCATTAATAAACAAATTATTTATAGGAATCAACTAATTTAAAGATGGAAATAAGATAAACACACATCAATGAAATCTAGAAAAACAAGAGACCTGCTTTTGAGAGAAGATATTATAATGCGAAGATGATTGATTGTTGTGTGTGATTATGTGAGGGCTCCCATACAAAGATATTATAATGCGAAGATGATTGATTGTTGTGTGTGATTATGTGAGGGCTCCCATACAGGATAAGTATATCATTCAAAACCTTGATTTGTAAAATCATCTTTGAGGAGTAGATCTAGATCTGAAGAGAAATGGAGACTGTGAAAGTTGTGTTTGTTCAAGGAAATGTGTCTCTTTTATAGGAACCTAACCCTAATCCTCAAGCCGTTGGATCTTTGTACAGGCTCATGCTAGTTGTAGGATTAATATTGAAGGTTTGCTGCAGTTGACTGGTGGACATGGGGGCAATTTCCCACATGGCTTATACAACTTTGTTCATATCACTATTATTTCCACAAATGCTGCTGATTTTAACATCCTAGCTAGCTTTGTAAGGATGCATTACAAGCTAATACTAGCTGCTCATTTAGGATTAGTTCGCTACAGGCTATGATTAGCTAGTTTAGTTGCTCAATTTTGGATGACTGTCTTGCCAAGTGTTTTTAGTGTACCAGGAGGAAACATAGGCGACTATAAGCATTTTAGGCGACAACTTCCAGGCAACAGTAAACTAGATCTGATCTCCATTTATCACATCTAGTGCTTATGTTCTAAAAGCCTTTGGAAGGATAGCTGTAGAATCACGATTCATACCACAGCAAGATTCTCAGCTGATGCGATAGTAAATCTGATGAGTATCGTTTCCTCGATTGTCAATCACCTGTCGAAAACAGAACATACATTAAATAAACATACTACTCAAATGAATCAATTGAGCAGGCAAAACTATGATAACTAAGATGGAAAATGTGTATAAAAATCAATGAAAACAAGAGAAGAAAATTGAGGCTTAATTTTGAGAGGAGAAATCATAATGCAAAGCAAAATAATGATTGTTGTCTGTGTATGTACACAACAATTATTTCATTCATAACACTGATCTGTAAAATCATCTTTTTCCACCGAAATTCAATTGATTCAGAGTTTTTCTTGAAAACATATGGGCACTGCAACTAGATCTGGATTTGGAGACAAATGGAGGGGTTGTGAAAGTGGACTTGAGGTTCTTTTTTATAGGACCCTAACCCTAAATTTCATGCCATTGGATCTTGATTCAGACTCATGGTAGTGGTAGGATTGAAATTTCGGTGCAGTTGACTTGACATTAGTGGACTGTGGGAACTATTTTTAAACAGAACCATTCAGTTTTTGTGTCAAATGAGTAAATTGTCAACGACGTTTGACAGATTTCCACAAAAAAAATGAGAGTCCCTAATGGCGGACCAAAGGGGTGAAGGCAAACAAGGTTCGTAAGAAGCTTGTATTGCTAGAGATACGAAGGGAGGCTTAAGTTTCGTAAGAAGCTTAATGATAGTTGATTGTAATAATCAATGGTTTTGAATAATAATTGATAATAATAAGATGTCCTCTCTAAGCAATAGAGCTAGCCTTTATATAGGCATACAATAACCAACTAAAGGTAAATAAAAAGGAAATCAACCTAAACTAGGAAAGTTAAGAAACTTGTAATACAAGAACTACTCATAAAGAGCAGGATTAAATAAGGAAAGCATTAAGCTGACGTGCAGTACAGAAGATGTACTACATCAGTCCCCCCTTCTTGAAAGAAACTCGCCCTTGAGTTCATAGGGTAAAAATTCATCGAATCTATTTGAAGCATCCATCCGAGTCTTCGGTCTCCAATGTAACGTCTTCCTTCTTGAGTATCATCAAATAATGTACCAATCAATAAGACAACGGTGGTTAAAGAAAAGAACATTAACCTTTTAACTTGGCTTGCTTTTGTATACATTACCAGTCCATTCGCACCATATCCTTCAGCGAATCTTACTTGAAAATCTTGGCTGTTGTTGATTAATATCTGGTGCCACTCCATTATTCCATCCTTGCAATCCTTATTTCTCTCGAGAAACAAAATTTTGACACTAAGTGTATGTCCTATATCACCTTGATCACCTTGTCCGACAGTGCACACATTTAGTCTTAGAGTCTCCTTAGTGAAACCATCATCTGCTGTAAAGATCTCACAAAGCTTAACGTGATACGTATGCCATGTAGTTTGATTGCACGCGAAAACATTCAACCAGACTATATCAAAGAGTCCCCGCTGCACTTCATTCTGGTAGCATTTAGTCAAATCTCTAACAATATTAAACCATTGCACCAATGACCTTCCTCGATCAAAAACAAAAGCCATGCCATGAATCATTCGGTAAATAATTTTCCTTCCAATAAGAATTCGAGCTTCATTGTTCACTTGAACAAGTTCTTCTATAGAATCAGATATGATATCACTATTTCGGAATATACCAATAGCCTTGCCAGGGTCAAACAATCTTCGAGTAAAACTTTCTGCCATACACTCACTATTATATGAGTATTTAAACCACATTGCACTCATATGAAACGCCCCAGTAAGCTGATGAGATTCCGTCCGACACACAAGTTCATCATGAGAAGGAAAGACCAAAGATTGTTGTCCCAACTCACAAATAACTATACGAGATTGTAAGAATAACTCAACAAACATGATCCACGCAATCATTAGTTCAAATATCGAAGTAGCATAGAACATAAGTTGGTTATCTTTTGAAAGATATTGCTGTGTCTTAGGTGAAAAGGTCAAATTTGCACTTCCAGAAACTCTTGAATTGATAGTTGCGTCTTTTTGAAGTACTAACAGTCGGGTTTGCAGAATTCTCTTGGTGCTTACATATTGTATTAGCAAATAAATCCATGAGATATGTTTCTGCAGTAGTACTACTGAAATTACTTACCTGAATGCAGGGGAGTGCCGCAAAGAACTTCACAATCTTCCATAACGGACAGTTCCATGTTTGTATTCTTGTGACACCAACCAGTATCATCAAACATAGATGGCTTTATAATAACACCATCATATCCAGCAGCTACATCTCTTTCAACACTTGGAATGACAAAAACATCATGCTCAATTCTTGTAATTGTGTGACTTTTTGCGCATAGCATAGCACAAACATTCACATCATAAGCACTATTATCCTCCATATTGTCAATGAGCTTAAATTTCCACTTTAAATAATCTCCCAACATGTGGATGTAAGAGAGAAATAACGTGAAAATAATCATGATAAGGAAGTATAAATAAAGACCAATCAAGTTTTCGTGAACATACCAGTCAACCTCAAACTCCTTCACCAAATCAGATGTCTTGCACATGAAAGCTAGACGACAACTTCCTTTGGGGTCATCTTTGAAGCCAATAAAGGTTGCAGTATTAAAATAATTATGTTTTTCAGGATATGCAGTACTATTATTGTTCTGCATTCGCGTTGGCCTTCGATAAGTAGAATTTGAACCACATAACACACGACTTTCAACCTTCATAACATGTTGAAGAACTTCAGCCATCTTGTAAACGGATTGAGTCATCCCATGTGGAATAAATATGTTCAAACCTTCAGAATAACGTGCAACTAACGGCTCGAGACTAATCTTCAAGTGCTTGTCAAATATTCTTTCAAAACTTTTGATAGCAATAAATCCCATGGTTCCTACAAGAAATCCTTTATAACTCCACTTGTTTCGAAACAAGAAACCCAAAGTCTGACTGCCAGAAAAATATCGAACATAGCCAAAAATATAGAATTTAAGCAAATCAGAAGTTGTAACTTGTTGGATAGTCTTGTCTCTACCAACATCAAGATCTTTCCATGATGGATGAGCGTAATCAATACCTTCCAGAAGTCCGTTAATAGCACTTGAATAAATATCGAAAACAGATTCACAAACAACCAGAATTGCACGAGAAAGCAAAAACAAACCAATGTATATGGTCCATGCAATTATTAGATGAAGGCCCATAACACCTCTAATAGCTGTACCAAACTGCCAATCAACTCTTCCATTAGCAGTAGCCCTTACAAGGTTCTCATCTATACTGCAAGATTGAGAAAGTCTCCTCGTGTTTGGATAAGTAATACCAACAAAACTATATATGCCGAATAAAAATAATACTGCCAAAACTCTGTCGGTAATACTTTTTTTGTGTGACATTCCCATAAACAGCATGTGATCGTTAAGAAATCCAGCATTCCATGATACTGCTGTGCATCTTCCACGATCATATAGAGAGCGAATATAGTTGTGAAAATAACAATAATTCTCACCTGGTAGTTTGTTATAAGCTAAGTTCAACGCACTAAACTTTTCCCATGACTGAATCCCAAGAGAAAACTCACCAGACAACTTTCTTCTATAAAGCTCAAGTCTAAGAACCAATCGACAAATTATTGTCTCTCCAGAATTCAATGAAACAACTGCATACTCCGGGTTCAGATGAACAAACAACCCATGTTTTTTGAGTACGTCTTTGCCATGGTCTGTTAGGAATATCGTTTTATCAACACGCGCCTGTAGAGTATCAAACAACCTTGAAATAATAGAAACCCAATTTAAGAAAGAACTCCTTGACCTGGTGTCTACGACGTCTAGGTTTCCACCAAAATTAATTGCAAAATATTCAGCCTCTTTGCGCCGTGCAATAATGACATCAAACATTGAATTAAAATCCTAAATATTAGGAGGCTTCTCTTCTTCTTTCACAAAAGTATCTTGAAGTCTCGAAACAAACTCAAGCACAGACGTGCTCTTGTATTCATCCACAAAAATTGACGGAGTAATAGAAACCACAATAGAAGTAATTGTAGTATCCAAACAAAATTCATCAACATGAAAAGAAGAAAACCCTTGAAAGATTTGAAAATCTTTTCCACGATCAAATATGTTACGAGAAGATTTGAGAATAACAGAAAGACACTCACCCGTAAGAGGTTTGTAGAAATTCAGGAATTTTTCGTCAGCAAGGATGTAAGAAGTATTGATAACCGAATACGCGAAATTTCCTGGTTGTCTGAGCAAGTTGATGTTGAAGTACGTCTTGAAACAATCAGCTGATCCATGAAAACCAACCATGTCGACGTCCATACTATTCGAAATTCTCGCATTAACAGTTGCATTAACGATCTTGTACTGATCTTCTTCTTTGTCCCCAAGATTAATATCGAGAACTGGAGTTGATGTAGAGAACAGGATATCATTCTCAACAGACGATGAGTCTTCAATAATATTGTTTTCACAAGAAAATGTTTCATCTTTTTGAGACATTAATCCTTCAAACTTTTCTTGTTCGTCCTCTTTCTTCTCATCCTTCTTTTCTTCCTTCTTCTCTTCAATTGTAGGAGAGATGCTAGTTTCAATTTCAGCTAAATTTTCTTTTGTAGCTGGTCGATCTGTTATGAAACTTTGAATTCTAAATAGCTCAGCAAGATCTGCTCTCGTAGCTGGTTTATCTGCCATTGAAATTTCTTTAGCATCAATTTGAGGAATTGTTGAGAGACAAATTACCTCGTCTTTAGACTCTGCATCTTCCAATGCCACATCTTTTTTGTCTGACTTTTCTTCCGAAGGCATAAGAGAATTTAGCTCGACAACGGGGCTTACTGCATGATTAAAAGAAGTTTGCATTCTTGACTGTGCTTCTTTTTGTAAAACTGATCTTCTAAGTTCTTTATCTTCACGTAGCCAAGATTAATATTTAGAATACTCTCGTTCTCCATAATATGGAGATACAAACTTTTATAGAATCAATTTCTTCATTCTTACCCAACAACGTATAGGTTCTTGACTATACATCCAACGTTCGTAATTGAGTCCTTCCCACCAAGATGCTGCTCTTCCCTTGAGTTTGCATCTAACATAATATGCTTGCTCTTTGTTTTTGTATATCATTGCGTATCTGAAAAACGACTCTACTTCTTCAAGCCAATCAAACAAATCTACAGGATCTAAATCACCATAGAAATAAGTAATGTCCTTCGCCATGATAACTCTGAAATTCTGAATCAAGAACTAAAGAATGAAAACTTTTTTTTTTTTTTTTTTTTTGAAATTT
>JAJJMA010059077.1:0-10677 GCA_023529015.1 Papaver nudicaule
TTAAGGTCATAACAAGACAGAACGCCTTTCTTCCATAGCAGAATTTCACTATCTGTTAGGGATAATACTTGACAGTTACGGGTAAAGCTTGAATACCATTCTCTTCTGAACACCCTGATCCAAGTAAAAGAGTCAAGTCATCACGCTCTTTCGAACGCTCTTTCAAACGAGCACTTCGTCGGCAGTTGCTCTTCTTGAATTCCCATACGCCCATCATATGTTCACCTGTGATTAGGTAACGAAGATAACGAAGACACAGACACAGATTCCCTCCAAGGGACTCGAGATCAACGATTAAACTATTATTAAAAGGACAAGGTGGCGACGGGACAGATCGAAATATTTCATCTTTCAAATCGAAGGATACAATATCCCAGGAGGGTCTCATTTGTAAAGAATGCATAGACGCATTCGACAATTTTGCATCAAACCAATGCAGAGCCCCATTCGCAAAAACGCCCGATTTCAAGAATCTGTAGGTAACTTTTCCTTTGTCTCTCCACCCACTGCCATCACCAAGAGTGTAAACTTGGGTGTGCTTCTCGGAACTTTGCATGTTATAAATCCCTACAACCTTGTAGGCATCGGTGGAATGACAATATCCGAATCCAAGACTCTCAAAAGAAGCATCCACCAACTCGGGAAGACGAATTAGTTCACCCGTGATAGGGTTGGATACGCACACAACATCAAGCACACCGGCCGATCCACGCTCATTCGCTTTGAAACATACCAAACCATTGCAAGAACCAACCAAGTTGAAGCTCAATATCTTAGCATCTATACTGCTTATCTTTGTAACAGTCTTGTAAAAATTCTGTGGCTCTTCGATAGTATCGAAATCAACCATCTGATCAGAAGAAGGTTGTTCTCTATAGTAGATTCCGATAGGTCCCTCGGGTTTAGGCAATTCTAAGAAAAGCATACCTGTCTTGGGTTTCTTCACGAGACTTCTCCAGAATCTGCATACTTTCCTGCATTGCAAGACAGTTTTGATATCTGTCTTACTCTTGGGTTTGGGTAATCGAGTAAGTATTTCTTGTTCGATTTCAGAACTCAGATTCTCCATCAATGCGGTTGCAGTCACAGGTGATTAGGGTTTTCTGATTCTTATATATTCTTACCCTGAAACTAGCTAGGGTTTTCTATTCCAACAAGCCGCAACAGTGACCTCCAGAAGTTCAAGCAATAGCGGATAGCCCATATGATATGTTTGATTTGCATGGGTGCCCCACATCCAAAGTTGATGGAGTTACTTACAATTGCGGATAGCCCATATATGTGTGTTAGGGTATCCATTACCTTTGGGAGTATCCCAGTCGTTGGATGATCAATCTAATCTCTAGCTTTTTCTTATAAATACCCTAAGAAGATAGGGTACCTTAAAACAATTTTCAGCAGCCGGAACATTTACAAGAACAAACCTTCTTCTTCATTTTGGTTAGATCTGAAACTTAAATTCTTTTCTCGATGATGGATTATTATTCTACAAGAATCTCTTTATCTCTCACCCATCTGAACCCCACTGTTACTACTAATTTGATCTCACATTTCCCACTGAAACAGCAAGAAGAAGTAGAACAAGAAGATGAAACCTCTTTAATCTCATTGTCAATGATTCACTCACAATATAATATTTCCTCTCAGCACTCTAATTTACTCCTTTATCTGAAGGGTCTGGGTAAGCTTCGCTCTCTCTTTTTTTTTTTTGTTTTTTTAGGGTGTTTAGTGTTCATTACTATACAGTTGTTTGATTTTAGACTCATGAACGCTTTACGTGCAGATGAATTTCCCCGCAGATGTTAACAACCATCCTAGTGGAGACGAAAAGGAATCCAACCTGCTGATAGAGCTGAGGAAGTCACCGGGTGCGCTGGAGTTGCAAAGGAAGATGGTGAAATGATGCAGTCCAAATGTAATGGCATTCTCAGTTCTACATTACTTCCGGATTTTTTCTTTTTAGTTGGCATCTTTTCTGGTTTCAACTCTGATTGTTCCAAATGCAAGAACTATATGGAAATGTAATTACCAGAACCATATAACAAATCAAAACACAAATCTAAATCGCTTTCACAAAGCTAGGAACGCAGTTTCAAGGTGAATCTGTTAGTTGCGTTAATGAAATCAAATAGATGTCTTGTTACTGCCAACTGTTTATTACCACGACATTACCGTAGGAAGAGCCCAATTTTGTGGCATTAATATTATATCAAGCAATTGGAGCAATGGAGTCTCCCACACATGGACACATTCTCCTCACAGTGTAGAGCAAAAAGCCGATCACCACCAACTGGCAAATGTAGTTACTGAGATTCATCTTTACTAGTAGTATTTTTTGCCGATTTTGATCATTGGCCCATCAACATTGAACCCACTAGTTATTTCCACTGTCATAACCCATAAAGAGGATCCAACACAATAGCCCATATGTATTCGTTAGGTATCCATTGTCTTTTGAAGACATCTCCAACGTCGGATGATCAATCCAGTCTCTACCTTTCTCTTATAAGTACCCTAAGAAGGTAGGGTACCTTAAAAATATTTTCAGCAGCCAGAACATCTGAAGAAACAAACTTTCTTCTTCATTTTGTTTAGATCCGAAACTTAAATTGTTTTCTCGATGATGGATTATTATTCTTCAAGAATCTCGTTATCTCTCACCCATCTGAATCCCACTGTTACCACTAAGTTGATCTCAAATTTCCCACTGAAGCAGCAAAAAGAAGAAGAAGAAGATGAAGATGAAACCTCTCTAATCTCGTTGTCGATGATTCACTCACACTATTTCCTCTCAACACTCAAGGGACGCAGATGAAACTGCAGATCATCTTTTCTTGATATATATGTAAAGTTGCTGTAAAGTCTGATGTTGCATGATTCCTTTGAACTGGGCGTTGTCATTTCCAGTTTTGATTCATAATTTGGCATTCTGTTGGAGAAGAGATAATCTGTCGATTATATGGAAAATTTTACCAGCTGTTGTAACATGGAACATTAGGTGCGAGAGAAATGCGAGAATCTTTGAAGCAAAGCACGGACGAGGATCTGTGCAGAGATGCTGATATCAGGAGATTGCCTTTGGAGTTGCAAAGAAAGATGGTGAAAAAGAAACTGCTGCATGCAGTCAAATGTAATCACTTATACCTCATTGAAGAAATTGTAAGGTGGTGTTTTATGTATATATAGGCACTACCTTATGCATCAAGAAATTGTTTCTACACGTTTTGTTATATACGATTATGTGAGGTTTGATTTTTTTTTTTTCCTCAGCCATTATGTGAGGTTTGATTTGAACTACTTTATGCACACATAGATTAACGTATGATGAATCTAGCCTTTTCACTTTGCTTGCAATTCTATTTAAATTCTTGAAAACAATACATGTGTTGTACTAACACACAAGTTGTAAATCAGTAAAATCATGTAGCGTATTTTATTTTTTTTTAATTCCTTATAAGAAATGTTCATATTGTGATGGTTTTAGACTTCTATGGGATATACTATTGGCGGTTATTAACGTGTCTGATTATACCTCACTTCAATGGAGCAACGTGGGTATATAAGCAAGTGAAAGCAAAAGTTTAAGAAACAAATCCAACAGGATTGCTAGCAGACGCACCGCCATTTTTTAGCAGTCTTTTAAATGACCAACTCGGCATCATGGCAGCTTAAGGGAAGTTTTCAATGTCCAGGGTTTAACAACCGCTTTTAACGGGGTAAGTAAATCATTCGTTCTTCATAGTTATCTTATAGTCAATCTAGTGCATTTAGATCCATGCCACCGATGTCAAACACCCATTATTACAGTGCCCAAAATCCTGAGAGGATGGACACTTATGACGCACCGGAAGATGAACACAGGGGCATATATCAAGTTGGTCTAGGTCCTATTCCATGATTTCACATCCAGTTGGACAACAGTGTTGCTAGGTCTGAGTCCATGAGAAACCCTAGTTTTAACATGGACACTAATTCTACACATTCTTACAGTACTAGTGGTAGACTAAAGACTGTGCCAGCGAAATTTGATTATGGAGATACAAAATACACAGAGCCTAAAGCACCAGAAGAACCGAGGACTGCCTGAACAATAGCCGTATCATATGCAGTTTTGTTTTATTTTTTAATAAGGTGCAGTTATGTAAACATTTTATTGTACGTAGTTTTGTACATTACTTTTTATTGTAACCACTAGCCCCAAACATTCAGGTAAACCAGTTTAGATAAAAAATTCGTAAAAACACGAATTCAACACATGCACTTAGATGCCTGCCCCTCACATCCACTTCTCTTTCGCATCTGGGTCGCCCTTCTTGAAAGCCTCGGCAATTTTGTTGACAGGAACGAGAGGAAGATAACTAAATATGGTACTCATTTGCGACAGGCTCGTAACAACCTTGTTATACATCTCCGACGACTGAGCGGCCATTGGAACTGTCACTCGTGCCACCAGTCGGAAAGGAGGGACTCGGTTAAGCACCCACCAGGCTTTCACTGTCTGTTCTTCTATGAAGCCTTCTACAAACTCAACCGCAATCTGTACTCCAATAGTTACACTTCCAACTATACCCTGCTCTAAAAGTTTCATGGGAAGTTCCAATGCCCCTATCATCATCGACTTTGCTTGGCTGCCTACCTGCTCAACGACAGTGTTTGCAATACCGAAACCTATCTGTGGAAGTTGCAACGCGCCTTCAACCGCCGACCGTGCCTGACTGCCTACCTGCTCTGCAACAGATGTTGCAACACCTAAACCTATCTGTGGAAGCTGCAATGCGCCTTCAACCACCGACCCTGCCTGACTGCCTACCTCCGTCACAACAGATTCTGTAACACTTAAACCTATCTGTGGAAGTTTCAATGCGCCTTCAACCGCCGACCCTGCCTGACTGCCTACCATCTGTGCAGCAGTTATGCCTCCTGTTAGACCCTTGGATATAAGTGTGAAGGGAAGTCCCAATGTGTCTCGGACAATTGAACTTCCTTGCTTGGTATTTTGCTCTTCCTTAGGTTCTACAACAGCTGTAACTCCTTTTAGACCCTCGGAGACAAGTTCCTGAGGAACCTCCAGCGCACCTTGAACCTGCAACCAACAGAAGTCAGATGAATCAGCTTTTTATGTTTTTGTTTCACTAAAACTCCGATAAATAAAAAATGGTGAACTAGGAAGAAATAAGTCGGCAACCACCATTGATCCTACGGTGCTGCTTGCTGAACCTACGACATCAGTAAGGTCTTTAACTCCGGGAATCTGGGATAGGCCACCGAACAATGAATCCATCGGACCTGCGTGATATAAAGTGAATGTTACCTAACCAGATGACTGATTTAGATCTAATAATTTACATCCCTGGTGTATATATAGTTGGAGAAAGCAGCAGAGAAGAAGCTCCTTTGACCTACAGTTTAGATTTGCAAACCATTAGTTAGATACAATATTAAAAGGGCTGGTAGGTAGTAAAGACAATGAAAGAACTCTTTTAGTACGTAGTTTACATCTAGCCAACTATGATGGCAGGATCGCTTTCATTACAGTCTCAACCGAAATTCAACATGAAAAGGCAACCAATGCAAAATGAAAAAAAACCTAAGACTTTTAAATTTATTTTACTACACAAATACACAAGTGTAGGATCAAAAACTGAAGACTTTGGGAGACTTATTATAATGCTAAAATGGGAGGCTTGCTCAAGGAAATCGAAGAAGAAAGGAATTGGGCATCTAAAGAAGAGTCTGAAAGAAATATAGCAGCAGTTTGTCCTACTGCATGTTCTTAATCAGGAAATGCAAAATAAAAACGCCGTTTCCGGGGATCGAACCCGGGTCACCCGCGTGACAGGCGGGAATACTTACCACTATACTACAACGACTTAGTTGTCCAGGGTATTAAGAAATTTGATTATGTTTTGTGTTGAGACATCCAAGGCTTATGCATTAATTCTGAAAGGAGCCTGGTGATGTTAAATCTATTCGAGGGACCAGTACACTGAAGCAACATGAATTTTATATCCTACTCCCTCTGTCCGAGTTTGTTTGGGTATTTTGTTTTAATACACTCGTGCGCCTTACCCTTGCTTAAATTGATATTTTTCATAAAATTATTAATAATACCCAAGCATTTAATTTTGTTACGTTGCAATTTCAAACTCAAATGTAATTATTTTGTTAAAAAATTATAAAAAATATCAATTTTAGCAAATGTAAGGCGAGTGTATCAAAACCAAATACCTCAAATATTTGTTGCAGTTTTCTATGTGGCTTGACCATTTTCTGAACTCCATGGATTTTTCTTTATAATTTATCAGGTGATGTGAAGATATGGTGTAGTGTCCGAAACCCTACGAGAGGAAAAGAAATCTCTATGAATGGTGCACATGCCTTGTAAGAACCCATGCATGACTCATCCTAATTTTTGTGTCTCCAAATATTCAGAGTAATTTAAATCCTCTTCTGTAAGTTTTTTCAATTGATTGAAGTTACATTTTTTGCTAGATGAAACATACATATGTAAGTCACAATTGAGTCACTGAAGAGTTTTCGTCCATATGGGCAAGCCGCAAATGTAGTCACTGGGGTTCTGGTGGTATTTTTGCCGATTCGAAATTTCTACAACCAAATTTGGCCCATCAACATTAGAAAAGATGTTTTCAAAGATTAACCAATATTCATGTAGAAAATCTGAGTACTTTTAGCATTCCAACCATGAAAGATAAGCTTTCGGCTAAAAATGTTTCCGTTATAGGATTAACCTAGATAAGGAGGGTTCAATTGAAAGGAATACCTCTTTCCTTCAAAAAAAAAAGATAAGGAGGATCCAACGTCACAATTGCCCATATGTATGCGTTAGGGTATCCATTACTTTTGAAGGCATCTCCACCGTTGGATGATCAATCTAATCTCTAACTTTCTCTTATAAGTACCCTAAGAAGATAGGGTACCTTAAAACTATTTTCAGCAGCCACAACATTTACAAGAACAAACCTTCTTCTTCATCATTTTGTTTAGATCCGAAAATTCTCAGTCAAAATTGTTTGTGGATGATGGATTATTCTTCAAGAATTTTGTTGTCTCTCATTGTTCTTAGCCCTATTCTTACTAACTTGATTATCATACATCTGAAACAGCAAGAAGAATATGAAACCTATTTAATCATGTTGTTTATGATTTACTCGCATTATGATATTTCCTCTCGGTCCTCAAGTTTAGACAGTAATTCTTCATCTTAAGGTAAACTTTTTTTTTTTCCTTATGACTTTTTAGTTTTCATAATTATTCAATTGTTTAGGCCATTGAAATGTTTTTTGTATTTTGGGAACTTGTTCAGTTATTTCTTCTATCAGCGGTCCCGTAGCATTGTAAATAGTGGATCGTCAACACGGAGTGATTACTTTGACTAAAAGCGGTGAAATTGGATGTCCAGTTATCTGTAATCAAGTTGTCATCCAAAATTTGGTAATATTTTCTTGCTCTTTGTAATCTTTCTAATAGTTTTGTCGTCCACAAAATAACTGTTGTATTTATCGAATTTTTTGAGCTTTAGATTAGTTTGTTGTGCTGATATGTATAGGTTTTGTTGTTCTTTGTCGAGTCTTTTCCCTTTGGCAAAACAAGTCTTAGCTTTATCGAGAATCATTTGAAATTGCAGAACTTGAAATGACAATTTTACACCTACAAAAATCTCTAATGTCAGCTAGGAAGAAGAATCAAGAAGGAGCCTGAGAACAAATGGATGTAGCATGTTTACAGATTGATATGTGGAACACTGAGCAATTTTTATAACCCTCTGCAGCAACTTTCAACTTCATGAGTGCAACAACTTAACTGGGAAAGGAAATTC
Organism: Papaver nudicaule; assembly: GCA_023529015.1. Taxonomy (NCBI): domain Eukaryota; kingdom Viridiplantae; phylum Streptophyta; class Magnoliopsida; order Ranunculales; family Papaveraceae; genus Papaver; species Papaver nudicaule. The sequence continues at coordinate 7,838 of JAJJMA010059077.1, forward strand.
AGCCTGATTGAACCAGCCGTGCTCTGGAGTTGCCAAGGAAGATGGTGAAATGGAAATTATGGTGTCCGAATGTAATATCTTGTACCTCTTTGATTTGCAGTTGTGTATTTGTTGAACTTTAGGGTAATCAAATATTCTGACTCATTTGAGTTTCTGAGTCGAATTTTAGATTTTGTGTAGCACGATCTAGACCGTTATTAAGAAAAATTAATAAGGTGGTGTTTGATGTGTGCAGACGCTACCTTTCGCAACACCAGTTTGTTTGTATACATATTTTGTGAGGTTTGAATATTTTCCACTGGAAATAGTTGTGTGGATCCAAGAAACTGTTTCTTACTTAAGCGGTCTTTCTAGTTTAACATGGTGTACATGATACCTAAAAATAGGTTTGAGAATCGCTTAAAACTTCTTGCCCATTTTTGAGCAATTGATCCAGATTTTAGTTTAACATGGTGTACATGATACCTACTAATACCTTGTACATCACATATTTTTGTGGATGACAATACTAAAAGTACAGTACTCCAAAGTATCAAATTCGTGTGCTAGCTAAATATCAAATTGGCTATAGTAATTTCCATGGGGAAAGAGTAGCATACCACCGAGGAAGATGGAGTTAAGTTTTCGTCTCAAAAGTTCCATTGCAGATGCTCCGAAATATGTTTTGCTCTAGCTCTTTGTAAATTGGTAACGCCACACCATTGCAGCCATTGCGAATAGTCTTTGGCAGGAAAAGGAGGATCCGACACAATCGCCCATATGCATGCGTGTTAGGGCATCTATTACCTTTTGAAGGCATCTCCACCGTTGGATGATCAATCTAGTCTCTAGCTTTTTTCTCTTATATGTACCCTAAGGAAAATAGGGTACCTTAAAACTATGTTACAGCCATCGTCCGAACATCATTTGTTGTTGATTTTTGTTAGATCTGAAAATTCTCAGTCAAAATTCTTTTCTCGACGATGGATTATTCTTCGGGAATTTCATTATCTCTCGCTGATCTACACCCTATCTTTACTACTAATTTGATCCTGATACCATTGAAACGGCCAGAAAGAGAAGAAGAAGATGATAAAACCTCTTTAGTCTTGTTGTTTTTGATGATTAATTCACACAATGATGTTTCCTCTCAAATCTCAAGTTTTTTCCATACTTCTTATCCGTTCGGTAAACTTCTCTTCTTCTTTTTTTAGGGTTTTTAGTTTTAAATATTATTCAATTGTGTTTGATTCTTAGGCTTATGAATGTTTTTTCTGGCTCCAGGGAAAAGTGAGAAAGCACAACCGCCAACATCACACCAAACCCGGCCCTCATTATTTAGGTAACTTCTTCAGGTGTGAACTGCTATATAAAGTTCCATAGGGTTGGTAGATGTTGAGCATGTTGGTATGTTACAGCTATGGAGTGATTACTTCTAATAAAGGGGTTGAAGATGTCATCAAATTTTTTGAAATTGGGTAATAATTCCTTCTTGTTGGTATCCTTTCTAATAGTTTTGTCATCCACAAAAAATTGTTGTCTTTATCGAATTTCTTGAGCATTGGATTAGTTTGTTGTGTGGTTTTGTTGTTGTTTGATGATTCTTTTCTCCTTGAGAGAACAAGTCTTAACATTATCAATAATTGTTTGAAATTGAAGAAACTTAAAAGGTGACTTTTACACTCAGGAAGCATTCCTATGTCAGCTAGGATAGAGTATCAAGAAGGAGCGTGAGAACATATTAATGGAGCATGTTTACAGATTCATATGTGTGGAACCCTGAGCAATTTTTACAAACCTCTGCGGCAACTGTCAGATCCCTGTGGAGTTGTGATTCGGACTTGTGAAACTGTTATTTCAGTAAGCAAGGGGTTCTTAGTGGAAGAACATAACTGAGAAGGGAATTCAACCCCATAAAACCAGCCATGCTTTGGAGTTGCAAAGGAAGATGGTGAAATGGAACTGCTGCAGCTCAAACGTATAATCACTTCTTTCTACCTCTCTTTCATTTGTACTTTTGTATTTTTACTTTCAGACTCCTTTTACTTGGGCATCTTTTATGGTTTCAATTCTGATTCCTGAACTCTAGGGTGAGTGGATTATTCCTGAACCTCTAGACCATTATTAAGCGAATTGATTAAGGTGGTCTTTTAGTATACAGACCCTAAGTTATGCAACACGAGTTTGTTTGTATACATTTTGGCATGTACAATTTTGTGAGGTTTGAGTTTTTACTTGCTGGGAATAGTGTGTGGCTCCAAAGAACAGTTTCTTAGTATATGTAATTCTAATTCAAAAATCTTTGAGAATTGGTTAGAGTTTTAATCAAAACTCTGACAAATTTGTGCAAATGCGTGGCATCATTCTCCCTGGACCCAAGTAGGATGTGATGGTGGATCTATTCTTCTACAGAGTGCACGAGGAAGCCCAGGATCAGTAAGCAGATGAAGGTGCTGCTCCAGAGGCCGATTCTGGCGTTACGAGTATGGTGGTGCTGGTACTCCCTAACGATCAATGGGGTGGCGATGGCCAAAGGCCAGGTGATGTTGCTGCTGCTTCAGCCCCTTGCCGCTGCTTCAGCAATTCAATTGGAATGAGTGCCGAGTCAGCAGCTCCCCCAGCTCATGCTGTTGATGGCGTTGTTGTCCCTCTAGCTTCGGGGTTGGAATGAGTGCAGCTGTACTGCCTTATATTTTTTGCGCGATCTTTTCTCACTTACTCAGGGTGTTGTAGCAAATTTTGTATTGATAGTTTAGATGTTTTAGTTTTCTAGCTCCATACCCAGCAGATTCCTATAACTTGGGAATGAATATCTTCACACAAAAAAAAAATAAAAATGTAAGGATCACTGTTTTGATGCC
>JAJJMA010059123.1:0-11955 GCA_023529015.1 Papaver nudicaule
TTCAAACATAAACCAAAACGAATTTAAAGCTTGACATATCCCTTCCTTCTACCACCGTTCCATTCTACATTGATACTAATGAGGATGACGATGACAGTGACGATAGTAGCCTGTACTTGCATGGGCTCACACCTGGTATCGTCCATGTTACGTCTGAAGGACAGCCTTGGGTAGGACAACTTGGTGGAGGTGGGGTTGAGTTTTCGCGACAGCAACACTTGCAACGCCTGGCAAATTTAGATTCACCTATTTCGCATTTGTCATCAAGCACATAACTGCCTGCATCTGAGCATTCTTCTTTACACCAGTTTGTACAATCGGCGCAATTTGAGGTGATAATGGTAGTCTCAGTGGATGTGTCCCCAGGTTGACCACACGGACCGCCACCTGATGGAGTGGGAGGAGGCAGAGATGGGGGTGGTGGTGATGGTGGTGGAGGAGGAGGAGATGGGGGTTTTGCGCAGCAACATTGACAAAAGATTTGTGATTTTTTACTATTAGGTGTGCAAGCTTTTTTAACCATTGGAGTACCCATCCCCGCACATACCCCTGTACAGTAAAACGTACAGATATTGCAATCTTGAGTTGGACCCCATGTCCGATCACTGGAAACGTCCTTGGGGTCACAAATGCCGTTGCTCTCTGTAAGAGATCCTTTCTCTACTGCATAGACACAACGAATTCATTACAGTTAGTAATTTGCATCCGATCCTGAACAGCAACGGAAAATATATGAAAGCACAGATCGTTCCTAGAAATTTCTCTCGAGTTTGACAAAACTTACATTAAAAAACAAGATAGTTAAGGTGATATACTTACACGAAGGTGAAACAGAGGCAAATACATTCTTCCGATCTGTAGAAGCAGAGACCAGAACCATCGAAAGCAGGAGAAACACTGCAATAGAAACTGAACTAGAACTAGAAGAAGCCATTTTTCAACTTCAGCCAATGTGGAGCTGGTTGTGTCCTACTTAAATAGGCCTAACTCACTGTATAGGGTATTACCGAATAGGCAAATACTGTATTATTGCACATCGTGGGAAATGATGAACCAAGCCCACGTGGAGAGTTGAAACTTCATATAAAATCTTGACGTGATAATTGTTAACAGACCATTCTAGTATTTTCTAGAATGTGTTATATTAGGAACATACAGTAGATATTATTCTTCTTTCCTTTATTACATTGCTAAGTATTGTATATATAAACCATTGTGCTACGTGCTTTTTATTGATTGTAATATATAGAGTTCTTCTTCTCTAAAAGTTTACAATAATCACGTACTAGATATCCAGTACTACGGAATGGAAGAGATCTCAATGGGATAATTTATCGCGACTCTCACGTCAGTAAATTATTGTTTCAGGATGGCATGTGATACTCGATGGGTTAAACAAGATTTTCATTGGAATGGGAAAACAGACAAGAACCTCAATAATTATAGTGTAATAAAAGAAACTTGAGAAGTTTTGGAAACCTGAGTAATTTCCTACCTACTGCACCAACCACCTATCATCACCCCAAGATGATTTTGGAGATAGTCCGACATGTGAATCATGTGATCTTTGATTACAACCACAGGAGTCATTTCGCCCGAGGACCTGTCTATTAACTGGTGTCCAATTCAAAAAAAATGTCTCGTCTCGTGCTACACGACCTATACACCCGTTAGTTTCTTCTGTAGTTTGGATGGGATGTGAATGGAGCATCATGATCCCGACTGAAGGAGTCAATGGCATAACGTGTCTGATATTCAAGAGAAAATAAACAAAAATGATTGACGACAGACTCCAGTATAAACCACAAAAATGTTTGGTTTACTTTGGGTTATCCGCCTCTCACATGAGAAGGGAATCTCAAAACCAATCCTCTATTCATCCGTGGGTTGGCGAGTTGCAGGTCACTCCCCATGTGAGAGGTGAGACAGACCGTGAGTATAACCTACGATGAGTCTATCATCTATCTATAATATAAAACACATCGAAGACAAGTTTGCCTAGACAAATGAGCCGTTGCGATCTCGCCAAGTGTGAGATCTAAGGGTTATGGTTGGTTTGGGTCCTTCATTTCCCATTAAATCCCTTAAATGATTATTGGTCCACTTCATAATTTTCCATTAAAAACCATATTATGTTTATGTGTTTTGTTAATTAGTGTGTCATTAATGTTTTTATAATAAAAAATTAATTAATTAATCATTATAGATGTCTCATTAATGAATCTAATAAATACTTTTTAAATTATATGCATGGGAGCATAGGTTAACAAGACCCTTATATGATAAATTTTGATAGAAATTATATCAATGGGCATTGGTGGCAATTGTGGTGGTGTTGGTCAGTGGTGGTGGAAACGGTGGTTGTTCGTGGGGTAATGTTTAGTGGTGGTGGAAAACGTAGTGGCAGTGGGTGGTTTTTGTGGTGGTCGATGTTGGTGAGTAATGGTGGTAAATATTAATTTTTCGACGTTACAGCACCGGTAACATTGTAATGTGGAATATGTGTTTCATCATTTTTAGCACGATTGAGAAATATGAGTACCAAATATTCCGCGCTGATACCAAATTATATAGGAAAAAACGATCATGACCGTTGGATCACTCAAATGGTATCCCTGCTATTTTGGGTACCTATCCATATAAATTATAGTTTTTAGTGTAAAAAAAAATCAATTGCAATACAAAAAAATATACATCAATAAATAAAAATATAACAGAAAAAAATAATTGTCACTTTCTATTGACGACAGCTAAACGGGTACTAGCGTACTTGCGTGCTTTGTTCGGAGGAAAAAAACATAACTAAAGCTATGTTCAATTCTCCGCATCTTGCCAGGCAACATGCGAGATCGAAACTCCCCAATGAAACATAAGCTTAAATTTTAGACTTGGGGTGCGCCTTGGCCTTTCAGTAAAGGCAAAAAATTATCAGCAAAGGCAAAAAATTAAAATGCTTAAATTTTGGACTTGGTAGGGTTGTGCCAGGCCTTTGCAGTAGTGCAACGCAGAGGCGACGCGAGAGAACCCCAGCAGCAAGCTGCTGTAATGGGAACTCCCCCATAAAAAAAATTAATTTAATATCATGTGAATCCAATGGACCACATATCAGATATTAAACTGATAATCAACAAAGTCTTATATAACTGAGAAACAATGTATCAGATTAATAAGATACAGTCAAGCACGTTTTTTTTTTTTTTTCTAAAAAGAAGAAGGTTCTGAAGGATCAAACGGGTACAACTGGATTCATGGGTCCCGAACAAAAATCTAAGAAAACAGTTAAGGAATTGTCAGAAAACTATGGAAAATCGAAAATCCAGGTAATTATGCTAATCCATATTTCGTATGAAACATACCGACAAAGTAGAGAGTCAGACCACATAATTCACAATTCATTCCGGGATGCCCGCATATTCACCACATTCAAAGGTTTTGGAGACCAATGATATTGCATGTCATGCTCATCATGCAACACAGAATTTAAGGGAGGCCAGAAAATATAATCGAATTGTAAGGCTTGCAAGCGATCGGGCAAACCAACACCAAGGTCTAGCAACCATTTCATCAATATTGCTACGATTTTAACCAATAAATCATTTTCAAGAATATGACTAGAATAAAAAAAAATTAAATACATAATGCAAATTTGGATAGAGATAGAGCACAACACTGGATCGACAACTTTTGTGGCCTCGGAAAGGTGACAGAGGATTTACTCCAGTGTAACATCTAAATGTTGATGGCCATCAACAAAGTTTGCCCTAATGACAACTTCAGATATGTACAAGATTGTGCACAGATGATTCACCGGGGTATACATTTGAGGTACTATACAAAGTCATCTTGCCTAGATTTTTTTTTTTTCGAGATATGTGTGGCGAATGCTTACAACCAAGAAAGCAAAACAATATTTCCAGTTTTGGGAGTAAACATGCCAGACTATTAAAAAAAATATTGGATATGCAGAAAGTATGCTCACAACTATTTGCAGTACAAATATGATCGACAAAAATAGTGAGAGTGACATGGAGAAAGAGAAACAGCCGATGGAGATTCCGACTACAATTAGACACAATAGAACGCTTGAACCATCTGGAGAGCCAATACACTGGAACAACAGACGAGTACAATTTTGATACAACTAAGGTAACAAAATTATCCCTAACAAATTAAAAACAATTTTTTTTTTATTTCTTTAAACCAGACACAATAAAAGGCACAGAAAATAAGGAGCAAACGATAAACGAGGGTGAATTTTTTTCTAATAAACAATAACTCATCAGCTAACGTACAGTGAGTAACGTTAACAACGATATTCAACCTGAAAGTGAGAATAACAAACAAATAATACAAAGGCATGTTTTTAATTTTAGCGGACAATAATCATCTCGGATTATAATGCCTCTACGAATTCGACATGTAATTGGATAGTGAAATTAATAAAGTTTGTTATACATTGTTTTCATGTTGGTAGGTGTGTAGAGATTGAAACATTATTGAAGTCATTATCTACGACAAGCCGTTTGACGAAGTTTCGAGTCAGCCCATCGAAAACGTGATTTCTGGCGTAGTGCGATGTAAACAAGAAATGGTAATAATGTGGGAACCAAAATAACAATACATGTGCATCAAGTGGTTTATATGGACTTCAACCTATCAATACTTTCCTTCTAATTAGTTTAACACAATCAGAATCGATCAGGGGAATTTTCAAATTTAAGGACAAATTTGAAGACTGGAACTTCAAAGTAAAAAATCGAGTTAATGCGGTGAAAATATTCTAACTCACCAAATGTGCTTATTCCAAAACGAGTCTTTTTTAATATGGGTCCGAGAACTGTTTACATGGCAACCGGTCTTCTAAAATTGGGGTGTTATTTTAGATAAAAAGAGAATTTTATTGAGAATAGAATGTACAAGTACAAAAGCTACTAGTGGTAGCAAAACAAAATAAAAAATACACGTATAATATTGAATAGTCCCATGTCGTCTGTTAATACCAAAATATCGACGGCCACGTGTCATGTACCTAGGACCCGGGGCACGATATAAAAAAGAAGACGAATTACTAAATCCATCTTCCACGCGCTTTACCCCATCACGAGGAGTGATGGAAACTGAGGGTCATGATGCACCTAGTCTAGATAGGCCTGAGCATGAAGGACGCGTGTTGAAGCTGTTACCTGTCAAACCTATACCATGACAGAAGGATAGGGAGACGTGTCGATCACCAAGTGGATACCCAAGCGGTGATGAATAAGCAAAGGGATAAGAACCAGCGCATCAAGGACATCGAAGAACCTGGACAACGAAGATAGATTCTGCTAAGGAGGTGTCGATTCAGGAGTGGACAACCAAGGCGGTGCAGGAAGTCCAGCTATTGGCGAGGGACATCAAATGTTAGAAAGAACCAAGTGTAGTAAAAACCAATTACCTCCATAAATTGCTATAAATACCCCACTCCACCGTAAAAGGAGGGGTCGAAGAAATTTAGGAAAAGAAGGGGAGGAAACACCCACTATCTTTTTGTTCACCAAGATATTGTAATCTAGAATAACATGAATAAGATTGATAGTTTTCCTCAAGGACGTAGGCACACGACGTGCTGAACCTCGTTACTTTGATGTAGCATTTATCATTCTAGTATTAATCACTCCATGTGATTCAATCTCTCCCGTATAGAGATTCTCTAATCATTCAGCTCCCAGAACTACGATGACCTCCTTAGACTTGCTATCTTATCCGTAAATAGCACTGAGAATGAGAGTTGTTATGTGATTAATATTATTAAGGTCGTTATGATGCACGCATAGGATAAACGGCAGACTCCGTTCTGTATCTGTCCACGATGAATTAGTGTAGTTGGATGCGCCTAACTAAGTTTTAAATGCCTCTAGTCGATATCTTTCACCCCGTGAATATATCTGAGGTATTGCAGGACTACGACCACTTATCTAACAATATTTACTATTACTCCACTCATTTTTTAGTTGATGCATGATATGGAAAAATTAGTATCAACAGTTTGGCTAGAAACAGGGACCAGTGTCCTTGTATAATCACGGTAACGAAGTTTTCAGCGTATTTTTAGCTTTTATTGGTTATTCTCGGTATTTCAGTTCATTTTGGAAGTCACCAAATAATATTTGTTTTTCGATAAGTTAAACATTTTTAGAAAACTAGATCTGTACCCTGAGGGACTCACACCACTTTTTAGTGGATAAAAGTGACCCTAAGGAGAGAAAATTTATTAACCTGAAAAGTAACTAGGGAAAAAGAAGACAAATCGAGGCACCTGCGGAGTATGTTTTCGTTCTAGAAAGGAAGGATTTGTTTTTAAACGTTTTCAGCAGATTTTGTCATAGAATCCCAAGTGGATTCCCTTTTCCTTTTCTTAAAAGACAAACCAACTTTATTTTCCAACACGTACGGCAGTACGAGGAAACATTTCCTCCTAAGGCATCGCAAATTTCAGGGGTGTAACGGAGATCTCATAAGACGAAGAACAGGCACGAAAATTAAGAAGCGTAAAGGCAAGAGCGTTAAGGAAAACGAAGCATCTCGGGAGAAAATGCAAGGCCGCAAAAGAAGAAAGACCAAAGACGAGCGCATGGATCAGACGAAAGCTTCAAGCCAAGAAGGAAGTTCGAGGTACACATATATGATTTTGGAGATAAGCAAGCCACGAGAAGACCCGGAGGGACGAAGGAATGACGGACGCTACTCCATTAACGAAGAAAGCAGCCAGGAGACGGAAGCCGGCAGCGAAGAAAAGGTAATACCCCAAAAGAGGCACGGAGGAATCCATAACATTATAAGCCAAACAGAGGAGAAATGCCTAGGCGGCGTGCAATGCTTAAATTTTGATATGAGCAAGGCCTCGGTATTCACCTTGGAGATAAAAATCCATGGGGATACCAACGAAGGAGAATTGATCGTGACTCATAAAATAAGTCAAGCCCAAAAGGAGAAGGAGAAGGATGCACCACCTAACAGCTGCAAAGTCAACACGAAAATGAAGAACAGACGGACTGCAGAGAAGTGCCAGCCGGGAACAAAGACAAAGAAATGCTAGAGGCAAAAGAACGGAGAAGGCACCAGCGAAAAAAGAAGGACAACCGAAGCACCATATACGTTTCTCTCACTGAAACCATCGGAGATATTGCGAAAATAAGGTAGTAAAAGCGACTTTGCTTACCCATCCACGAGGGGAAAGCAAAAGGAGGAGAAGGTGTTTCACAAAGATCATTGCGAGTATCACCAAACGCAGGGGCACGACACTGACCACTGTTAGCACCTACGTAGCACCATCGAGGGATACATAGGCCGAGGAGAATTTGGCCAGTAGTGACCATACCGCGGAGATATTTTTTCCAAAGCATGGGCAAAAGTTATCATGAAACAGGAGACGACAGAATAAACCTATCTGCGCCAAAGGATGCGGAGCACGAAGAAGATCGAACTAGTTCGGCAACACTAGTCGTAACGATGACGATCCATGGGCGGAGCACCACGAAGGTGCTCATCGACGAAGGAAACACGCGCAATGTCCTATTTTACGAACAATTCCTACAAATGGGACTCAGGGACGAGCATATGGGCCCACCAATGGAATATATCCATGATGCCTATGGAATGACGATGGCGCCCAAAGGAGAAATAACATTGCAAGTGGAGATTGGGCCTGTGAAGACCCAAACAAATTTCATTGTTATTGATTCACCAACCCCGTACCATGCAGTGCTGGGGGAAATGTGGATCCACGAAATTGGTGGAGAAATATCGAAATGCCAACAGAAGTAAAAGGAGCCGGCAGCGCGAAAGGCAACATGAATAATAAGAGGGCAACTATAAGGAGATTAAAGCTGCAACAAAGGGAGATACCACGCTGATACAAAGACGGCAGCAGACCTTAAGCGCTCGGACTACAATAATAGACATTTTGTAGGGGTGATTGCAACACCATACCAAAAAAATAGCAAGAAGCGCAACAGAACAATTGCCATAGACAAGGAGCATACCTGCCGTACACAGATCATCTCTAGGATCCTCGTACAAGGAAACGAGGCGAAAAGTAAGAATCCCGATGATAGAGATACTCACACGTCGTAAACTGCGGGAAAGCCTATTTCCCAGACTGCTATCCTAGATCCCCTCTGGCCAAGGGTGGTCGACAGATAGGACCAGTCAAGGAAAACATAGGTAAACACACTTACCTGAGGGGAGTAAAATCCTATCAATTTTGGGTAAACACACTTACCTAGGGATAATCGCACTTATCTCAGGGTTAAAACAGTAGCCTTAAGCTGTGGAGAACATTCAACAATACCAAGATACTGAAACAGACAAGTTATATAAAGAAGAAGAGTGTCCTGGTGTTTTTACCTGGAAAAACAATGCACCGTCTCTAGGTACTTTCGTAGTGCTCGAGATCAAAGTCGAACAAGACGAGCCTAAACCAAGTCAATGGCCGTTCACGTCTTGCTTCGGTCACAGAGAGGATAGAGGTTGATCTAGGGAGGGAAACATCGAAGAAACTTGAGATCAGGTTGAGAATGTGTTTTGGGTGTAAGAGTTCAAGATCTCCGTCGTGAAGGTGACTGGAAATCTCCAAGGCTAGAAGTGTGTTGGATACTCAGGTCTATTTGCTCTGAGGTTCTGGTGTTTTTCCGTATTCTAGTTGTTCTGCCTTGGAAGATAGGGGAAGCCTTTATTTATAGTGTTGAACTCACCCTGATCTCTCGAAAGAGAAGGTGGGAGTCGTGGAAGAGTGGGAGAGTGGAGGACATGAGTTGTTTTCGGTAAATGCTAGGATCGTGTAGATCATGTCCACTCAGCGCCACTTTCTCGTAACTGTCCATCATCTCTATCAGTTTCTTTCAACTGTCGTAGACCGCCAGACCAATACCCCTAAAGTTATCCCCCCGTGTGATGTTTTAATATCTCGAGTAGTATGCAGATATTGCATGGTTGTGTTGAGTTTGAGTAGGCTTGTGTGGCTATGACTCTGCGGCCAACGCGAGTGTGGCACCTTTAGAGACACGCATAGTGGATGTGTAGGAGTGGCCTTGGCTGTTGGCCAGGGCCAGGAGTTCATGGCGCCATGATTATGGCGCCATGGTGTAGTGGTAAAGACCTTGGCCTTGGGCCAAGTTCGGGTTCTTGTGGCGCCATGCATCATGGCGTCACTATATTAGTTTGGCCTTTGGCCAAGGCTATGGCGCCACGCTCTATGACGCCACGATCTTTCGAGAATCAAGCCTTGGCCTGTGGCCAAGGTGACCTTTGTTGTGGCGCCATGATTCATGGCGCCACGCCTAGGGGCTAGTGCCTCTGGAGTTGGCCAGGACTAGTCTTTTCGTGTTCAAGATATGCCACTTTGGCTATGTTTGTGTGCTTGCCTGGCGTATGCATGTACCTGCGCTATGGCGTATGCATGCGCTTGTGGTACAGTGTGCTTCAAGTCATGGCGTGTTTATCCATGGTATATTAGACCATTCTGTATTTAGAGTGTGGTCTGCTTAAGCCTGTTTAGACTGTTGCATGTCTCTCAGAGAGCTCTGGACAGGCCTAGAGCCTTGGTGTTTCTGAGGTTTCTCATTGAGACTCGGATGTTGAGTCATATTTTGAGAGGAAATCCATGAGGATGCGTCTCTGTTAACTCTTCACCATGTACCATTGAGCAATCTAGTTCTGATATCGAGGAACTTGAGGTGATGTCGACATGAAGTAGATTAATGGGTTTATGTGCTGGTGAGGTTATCAATACTGCACCATGATATCATCCTCTCCACCGAGAGTTATAAGAGAGAAATCATAGAGAGTACGTTCAGCTCGTAGAATGGGTTGCATACTGAGCTATAGAGATGTGCCTGAGTAGGCGATTGCCTTTAGGTAAGGCATAGTTAAGGAGTAGTTTTACGATTTTGTCCCTCTCCCATTTTTCACCATCTACATTAAGTCCCATGGTTAATGTGGAACAGTAATGTTTCATACTAAGCACTCGGATGGTGATATATAGCGACCTTCAAAAGTTTTGGTCTTTTCTTCTTTCTGTTTAGCAAAGATGTATAAAGGACTAGGTCTTAGTTTTAATGACCCTGAGAGTCGAGAGCAAGTTTGCGCGTATTTTTTTTATTTTTTTAGCATGTACATGTGAGCGCAGGCGAGGGGATGAGAGGTAGTGGCCATGGCATTATGGCCACGGCGCCATGGGGTTTGGCGCGGACGGCCATGGCTGTGGCGCCATGCTCGAAGTTCGCGCCCTATGCTGGCGGGATTTAGGAAAGGCTCTGGGTCTGCTTGTTCCTCCTCCTTTTTTAAGAGTTTTACTGGGACTAGGACTCTCAAGAGTTATGTATATATATATATACATGCCTAGGTTAAGTTTTCAATAAATAAGAGAAAAGAGAGAAGGTTTTTTCAGAGTAGTATTTTTTTCTTTCTTCTCGATTTATTCTCTTTGATTGTGTTTGCTAATTCTCATTCACTATGTCATCAAGTGGAGCAACAACAAGGAACAACAAGGTAACCTAGGGTTTTTATGCGTTTTTTTTTATTATTATTTTTATTTTATTTTTACGGTCACGCATATATATATAGGACGGGCAATGTAGGTCAGTGACGCCACAAGGTGTGGCGCCACGAGTTTGGTAACTACAGCCTTGGCCTTCTGGCCAAGGTTAGACTGGTGGCGCCATGCATGCTCACGTAAAAAAAAAATTTTTTTTTTTTAAGTGTTATATATATGTATATATATATTGGGTTGCATGTATGTTGTGTTGCATGTGTACTTTAGCAAGTGCGTATGCATATAACCCATGCTATTCAGAAAGTAATTACTATTATGTATACGAGAGCATGTATTGACTTACTTGGAATTGTTTGCGTGCTGCAGAGAAAGCAAAATGATGGTGCCATTCCCGTGCTTCCTATTACTGGGACGCCTAGCGCTGAGGACAAGTTCTTTGAGGCGTAAAAAGGGATTGGCAAGAGAACTACTCCACTTGTGAGCCGGGCCAACCCAGGGGCTCGTTTTGCTCCAAAGTATAACAGTAAGACCAAGTCTCCATCATCAGTTGTTGTGCCTGGTGAGATCATCAGGTTCTCCTTGCAACGAGGTGAATATGAGGCTCCCTTCATTGACTTTCGTGCTCCTAGAGCTCCCCTGGATCAGTGGATCCCTTGGTTGGATTCCATGTTGAATGACGAGAAGGTGTACAATATCTTGGAAGAAGTCGGTATTGCACATGCGGTGAGGGCGTCCGGAAAGCTGAAGGTGCATGTGGACGTTGATGGCATCGTCGCCTTCGTCTCTCGCTGGTGTGGATCTACAAATACTGCCGCCATGGGCTTTGGGGAAATCACCATTTCTCTGGAGGCAGTATCATCTCTGTACCATCTTCCGGTACTCGGGAAACTCCCGAGGGACTACCCGTGGCTCCCTTGCGACGTCGTGGTTGATGAAGTAAATGCGAAGATTAGAGATCTTTATTTGCCTAATGCCTCTGCTGATGAGAATTATACCAGGTGGATCCATTATTGGTATTCGTCTGGAGGTAGGAGTGATGCCCTCAGCAACACCAAGATTATAGCAGCATTCCTCACACTCTGGTTGTCGCGGGATATATTTGAGGACGATCCCGTCGGGACACTGAAGCCTTGTGTTGTCTCATACGCTGTTCGGCTGGCGCGGGGGTATGCCTTTACCAATTGGTAGTTTGTTCCTCGGGTCCCAGTATGCGCATTTGAGTGCTTTGGCCAGGAGTATGTCTAACTCTTCCACAGGTCGTATTTCGTCGTTTGTCAACCTTCCCTTTCTCCAGGCTTTCTTTTGGGAACACTATGTGAACTACGCTCAGCGGGGTGGTGTCCCTTCAGATTCGCCGGAGCACGCCAGGATCATGTGGTGGAGTGATAAGCAGCCCAAGGACTCGGTAAAGCTGATAGATTTCC
>JAJJMA010059132.1:803-11235 GCA_023529015.1 Papaver nudicaule
TTTGGTCCTTGGCTTTGTTGTGGCGCCATGGATGATGGCGCCACGGACTTTGGCCCTTGGCTCTGTTGTGGCACCATGGATGATGGCGCCACGGATTTTGACCCTTGAAAACGCGCCTTTGGCGCTGGTGATGGTGGCGCCAAGGCCAATATTAAGAATGCGCTTTTGGCGTGTTTTGGACAGGCCAAACACTTGGCGCCATGCTATGTGGCGTTATGGCCTTTTGGCCTGGGACAAATCTCTGTGGCGTCATGGTTCATGGCGCCATGACCTTTTGGCTAGGCCAATTCTTGTGGCGCCATGATTCATGGCGCCACGACCTTGGCCGTGTTTTGGACAGGCCAAACACTTGGTGCCATGCTATGTGGCGTTATGGCCTTTTGGCCTGGGACAAATCTCTGTGGCGCCATGATTCATGGCGCCATGACCTTTTGGCTAGGCCAATTCTTGTGGCGCCATGATTCATGGCGCCACGGCCTTGGCCGTGTTTTGGACAGGCCAAACACTTGGCGCCATGCTATGTGGCGTTATGGCCTTTTAAGGTCGACTTTGGGGCAGCCTGTGCCTTAGTCGCGGTGTGAGTGCTTATGCTACAACACACTTGAGGTCATGGCGTGTTTATCCATGGTATGCTAGACCTCCCTGAATTTGGGATTAGGTCCGCTTAGGCCTATTTAGGCTGGTGTATGCTTCTCAGAGAGCTCCGGACCGGCCTGGAGCTTCAATATTCTGAGGTTTGCACCAAGACTCGTGTGTTGAGTCGTATTTAAGAGGAAATCCACGAGGATGCGTCTCTGTTTAAGAGGAAATCCACGAGGATGCGTCTCTGTTGATTCTTCACCGTGTACCAAGCGAGGTCTGACTCTGAGCTGATCGATGGGTTTAATATGTTGGTGAGATCATTAGTACTGCTCTATGATATTACCCTCCCCACCGGAGTTATAAGAGAGAGCTCATAGAGAGTTTGTTCGGCTCATGGAATGAGTTGCACTCTAAGCTATAGAGATGAGCCTGAATAGGCGACTGCCTTTAATAAGACATGGTTTCGAGAGTGTTTTGACAATCTTGTCCCTCTCTCATTTTTCACCATCTACAAGAAGTAGTTGCAAGTTTGTTGATTCATAACCTTTGAGTGAATCCATCTCTATTGAGATCTACGAGAACTATGTTCTTGTTAGGGTTCGGTTCTCTGAACTATACTCAGGTTGTTGTTTGAATATTGATTTGTGAGATCGTTCAAACAACCATAATCAACTAGGTTCACGAAAATAAAAAGTTGGTGGTATATCTTGGTATCCTCGCTTTTTCACTTTGCATCTCCTGGGTTAGCGCGGAGTCAACCGAGGTTCGAGCTTTCTGGGCCTCTTCTTTGTCATCTTGGGCAGCGCTTAAACTCTTCTTCAAATCCACCAGTTCTTTGTCCATCTCTGTCACCTTAGAAGACGAAGTATTACCTTGCTGAGAATACCGCAACTCGTTCATACTCTTAACAGCACTATCACGGTCAGAAATAATCTGAGTAGCATAAGCTTCAAGCTGAGCACACTCAGCTGGATAAAACTTCAACAGCGGGGCAGCACTCCGCACATATAGAGACAACTACGGGCGAAAAGGAAAATGATGAGACCCTGCAACAGATGAGAAGAAGGACCGGGGAAAGGTCTACGTTGTCACACTCTCTGCCTTCCAAAGGTATACAATCTAAGGGAAAAAAAATCACGTCAACATTAGAAGGGAAAGAAACTCATCGCGTACAAGTTCAGCTCAGGGAGGGAGGCGGAGAACTGATTTACTATTTCCAGGGCCTTCTCCAACGAAGGTACTGGACCAGCAACAAGGGGATGAGAAGGGTCCAGAAAGCAATCTTGTATCTCTGCCACTTAAGACTCGAAGGTCTTCTCCAACTGCGATCTCTCCTCGCGACTCACCAACAATGCACTCGCAGAAGAAACATGCGACGAAGGTCTCAAACAGCGTGTAAACAGTACCTCGTCAGACTCCATCAGAAGCGGGGACTTACCAGTTGAAGATACAGCCGCAGGGTCATGGGGAACTATCTTGAACAACGAGGAAGCACCCAAACCACCACTAAAGGGAGTAACATGGACGTCATAGGAGGTACTGGTGCTCAACAACGAATAAATGCCAACAGAGCCTCGGGGGGTAGAACCAGCCCAAGACAAACGAGGAAGGCCGAATAACGGAGTATTCACTAAACCAGAAGACGAAGCAGGCAAACCAACCAATGGAGTATGTTGCATAGGACTACTCATACTTCCTTCAACTTTACTCTTTTCTTCTCATTCTCAGAGGTTAGGTCAATAGGCTGATCAACATTACCCGAACCAGTACCAACAAAAGCATCACCACTACCCCCAACACTACCATCATTTCTTCGCTTCCGAGAGTTAATATCAACATCCATACCTCCACCATACGAATGCTTAGACGACACACTTTCATCATCGTCGTCATCACTATCATTTTCATCCTCCCCTTCCATGACAACACCAATCTTTTTTTCCCTTACCACTACCATCAGCAAAATCATCCTCCAACCCCTCGTTGGGAGGACTACCACCAGTACTTTGTTCTTCTTCTTCACCAAACTTTTTCTTCAAAGAACGCCTCTTCGGCTACAATAACACATACCGTTGTCAAAATTATGGCTTTGGGGGAAAAACACTGACAAACACAAAAGATTCAAAATCAAACCATACCTTTGACAACAAAGCGGAATCATCTTTTTTCCCCGAGATAGAAACTGTTAGGGCATTGTCCGGTCAAACCCACTAGCGTTGGTATGTCAAGCTAGTTGTCAGTTTTAGGTGTCAAAATTCAATTCTTGATTTAGCCTACTAGAGTTTAGATTTCGGAAATGGGATATAGACAGAGTAGTAGAGACCTTGAAGACGAAGACTGTGAAGACAAAGAAGACATCAATTATTCTTCATCGACAAAAGGTTAGTAGGAGTTATGACTTTATGGATATTCTTCTATTTCTACTTTCTCTATTCTTTCGAAATATAGTCGACTACTTTAGTAGTAATGTAGCGATTGAGATCGTGTTCTTGTGTAACATGACTTTATGTCAAGACCAGTATTTGATCCCACGAATACTGTGAATCAAGAATGCATGAGATAGATTCGACGCCATGTGTCCATTACAATGGTTTGCTTGCAAACTGTTATGTTGGATATGGATGAATCTAAGGAGTACTCTTGAGCAAAGAGTCTGTGGATCACAGCTGAGGACATTCTCATGTCTAAGTTCTGGCTCAGCCCAGTCCTTCCAGCGGAATCCAAATTTGACCTAATTTGACTGCGGACGGTACCCGAACCGGTCTGCGTACCTGGAGCTGAAAATCTCCTGTGTCGCATTTGTTCACGTACCAGTACGTGAACCTGACACGGAGAAGTTCCTGGTAAAGTCAAATTACGTGTTATTCTTTTAGAATTTCACTTTGAGTCAAATTCCAACTCCTTTATCTCTTAGATGGACTTGTGTGAAACATAAATACCTTTTGTGTTCCATCTAACGATTCTCAATGAGTCAATAAGATAAGATTATCTCTGGTCTGTTGGATTCCTATCTTGAAGTGTTTGTGAGCCAACAAAACACTTGGCAGATAAATCTAAAAAGGAATTTCAATTGAGATTAATCTGTATTACTTGGTTGGCAAGTTTAGGGTTTCCTTAACTTGTGGGACAAGTAATTGATTGCTTAATTCCAAAGCAACCTATCTTATTGAGTGCTATAAATAGAGGTGTCTACGGACAAATACCGCAAGCATCAAGCATACGTGAAGGTCCTCAGGGAAGGTAGCGTAAACTCTTTTCACTTCGGTGAAAGCTTGTTGTGGTATAGTCATCCTCTATAGGTTGCAGCTCCTCTGGGAACTCCCTACGACTATCAAAGACTTCCTTAGAGAGTTGGGAAGCACAGGTAGATTGATCCCTCATCGGTTGATCAGAATCACCTGTAACCTCAGTAACCTATCCTAGTTCTTGTCTATTCCAAAGTCCGTCTCTTCTGCTATACGGCTATTCAAGAACTAGTTAAGTTACGTAAAGGTTGGAAAGGTAGCAACGCACGGCTGCACTCGGTGTTGTAAGACCTAGTTGGCTCCAGTTATACAAGTTCCTTAAGTGGTTCTTCATCTATAACTGAGGTAGATACAGATTGGGCATTGCGAAGTTGGTTTGCGTGTCAGCCCCGATTTGTGAAGTAGATTTCCGTATGACCTGGATTTGACAATCCGAAGGAAGTCATCTTTGTTTATGGTAAACTGATAGAGGACAGTTACACCATAAGTCAACAGTTTTGGTTTAAAACCCAGTATTGCTGACAAAAGCCTTTGGCATCGGTCAAAGCAACTCCTAGGCCTGTAACGGACGTCAGCTAGGGGAATCAAGTGCGTGACGATCTGTGGGGGATCCAGAGACGTAAGGAAGGCGACAGTAGCCAATTCGCTTGGAGGGCTTGAGTTGGTCTCTGCTACATCCCAGACCGAAGTCTTATAGTAGGCTAGCGTTTGTAGTCAGTTTGTACTGGGCGGTGTTCAAAACTGGACGAGGTCCCGAGGTTTTTCTGCAAGGCAGTTTCCTCGTTAAAAAACGTTTGGTGTCTTGTGTGCTTTTCCTTTCCGCATTATAACTCTGATTTATAATTAAAGCACCAAGTAGTACGTTATTACCTAACTGTTGAGATTACTCCAGTTAGAGGTTTGGATATTGATTTTTGAGATCGTCCAAACTCTTTACCATAAGACTCACGAGCCAAAACGAAAAGTTGGTAGTATTTCGGTACCCCTTCTTTTTCAGAAACACCACCTTGGTCAGCTTTAGCCTTCCTTTTCCTAGGCACAGTAGAAGACTCCTTGTTAAACATCAAAGCAATATAATTGCGATACTGCGGAGGAAGCTCAGACAAAGACCTCGACACCCTATTCCCCGAAGCATCAATCTTAAAACCAGCAAACCAAGGGCCAACGAGCTTCAGAGGAGTGCGCATCCACCTTCGGTCATGATCAAGACGAATCCTTTCTTCTATCAGAGAGATATCATTAGTACCAGGGATCTTGGTACGATTAACGTCATCACAGTCATGAAGAAACGAAGGGATCTCCGAACTTCTAAGACGGCGAGGACCAGCACCCCACGACAGATAATTTGTGGCTTGAATGGCATCACCCCACTTGGCATTAAAATTGACAGAAGTATAATGCGAAGGATCGTCACTAACAGGAGGATCAAAAGGATTATAACAACTTATCCTTGATTTACCTTTGCTACGAAGCCAACACTCATGAAGAAGTCTAAGGAAATTTCCACTATATTGAAAGATTCCTCGAATAAAGCTTTTTGAGGGAATTTGGCGATTCGATAGCACATCAAAGAAAAAGAGATCATCAGAGTTGAACAAAGGAACAATTAACCCAGCAGCAAGTTGACCTATTGTGATGAGAAAAGTGTTCTCATCAAAGGGGAAGTTGGCAACCATGTGCTCGGTCAGAACATCTGTTTCCCCGTAGTGTTCAATCGTAAAACCCTCGAGAGAATAAGTGCTTTTGATCTCCTCAAGAGGTATGTGACGATAGCTCTCCGAGTCTGAAGGTTCAAGCCTCGTCACTTCGTAATGAGGAATAATGGTATCAGCCGCCTCAACCGAAGCTGTCGGCGACGAAGTATCTGACTTAGACTTCGAAGCTTTTGACTTTTCTCGTCATGGTTCCGAGAAGACAAGATAAGTGTACAGGAAAGGTGAGGAAATGTAGAAGATGAAACAAACTGTCATGCATGAGGAACGAAACAAATCAACAGCAAGCATAAACAATCACCACAACAGAAGAAAATAAACCAAGCAATCAACACTAGCAGAAATCAAGGATATCACACGAAAAAAAGAAGTAATATCATTATAGAAAAAAAAAGGAAACATCGGAAGAATTACCTGAAGAAAGAAGCCAACAACTGCACCAAAAGAAGAAAATATAAGAACCAGTCGATAGAACTCACCGGAAGAGAAGATCAGGGATAAAAGAAGGGAAAAAATCGACAGCAACAGAAGAAGAAAATATCTCTTATCATAGGAAGCAGAGAGAAGAAATAAAGAACAAGAAGTTAAAACCCAGATCCTCTCTCTGGTACTTATAGCCTCGAGGAATGATTAGTAACTGGCGCAAGATTCAAGGGGAAATCCCACACACGATCTAAAGTTTGGACCACATAATAAAGACATGGGAAAGTGGCGGCAAAAAGTGAAGGGTTTTCTTACATACTTACCCTTGGTAATAACTGAAAAAGGGGCAAACTGTTAATAACAAAATATCGACGGCCACGTGTCACTTACTTAGGACTCGGGGCACGGTATAAAATGAAGACGAAGTACCTAATCCATCTTCCACGCGTTTTACCCCATCACGAACCGAAGGTCATGATGAGCCTACTCTAGCTAGGCCTGAGCATGGGGGACGCGTGTTGAAGCCGTTACCTCTCAAGTCTATACCACGACAGAGGGATAGGGAGACGTGTCGATCATCAAATGGATACGCCAGCGGTGGTGAGTCACCAAAGGATAAGAACCAGCGCATCAAGAGCATCGAAGAAGTTGGGTAACGAAGATAGATTCCGCGGAAGAGGTGTCGATTCAGGAGTGGGCAATCAAGGCGGTGCAAGAAATCCAACTGTTGACGAACGACATCAAATGAAGAAGGAATCAAGTGTAGTAAAGACCAATTACCTCCATAAACTACTATAAATACCCCACTCCACTGAGAGAGTGGGGGTCGAGCAAATTTTAGGTGGATACGCTGAGGGAATACTCACTATCTGTTAGTCCACCAGAGTATTGTAATGAAGAATAGTATGAATATCAGTAGTAGCAATAGCTTTCCCCGAGGATGTAGGCACACAACGTGCTGAACCTCGTTATGTTGGTGTGTTATTTATTATTCCAGTATCTATCACTCTAAGGTATCTCATCTCTCCCACATAGAGATTATCTGATCATTCAGCATAAAACGACAGTGAACTCATTGGACTTGCTATCTTATCAGTAAATATCATTGGGAATGGGAGTTGTTGAGTGAGTAAGGTTATTAAAGCCATTATAATACGCGTATTGGATAAATTGCAGACTCCGGTCGGCATCCTCTATAGCGTGTTGGTGTAGTTGATGGCGCGAATTAAGTTTGGATACTTCTAGTGATATTTCCATCCCCGTGGTTATATCCGAGGTGTTGCAGGACTAAGGCCACTTATCTAATCATTATTATAGTTATATTACTTAATATTGGTTGATGTATGATATGGGAAAATTAGTATCAACAAAGAAGATACAAAAAAGTGGAGTTTCTGAAGAATTCCTGCAAACTTATATCAACAGGACTAGTTTAAAGATCACATGAAGTTGTATAGCCAATGGACAACAGAAAGGTCATCATTTGAACAACCAATTAGAACCACGGATTATAAAAAAACAAACAACAGAAGTTCTAATAGAATCAAGGGTATAAGGCAAAGCAGTACTCAATGTCAAAAACCTTTAGAATAAGAGATATCGATAAATAAGAATTTAAGGATTGGGGTAAGAGCAACTTACACGACAAACTGGTTGAATTGAGCCTCTATCACACCATTTATAAGCAACATGGCATTTTCTACAAAAAAAAATATATTGTGCGAAAATCCATAACATTGAAGACAATGAAATAAATCTACACTTGCGTATATTGTGCAATTTAAATCACTTACTGTACGATGATTATATAAAAGCTTTGGATTATGAGAATGGGTATGAATCCAATTTAAAGAAATTTGGGAGAAATCAGAGAGAAGCGTAAGAACGTAACACTAACCCAATTCAAATCTGATGCTGTTAATCCTCACTGGTTCGAGATAAGGTAAACCCAATCAGAAGGAGAATAATCAAAATAAACAAAATACAAAACCTAGGAAAAATATAAGATTACCTTCAAAACCCTACTTCGCATCGCATAATAGTTAACGGAAAGAACGCACAAAGCAAACATCAGTCATCGGATGAATCTAATTAGGGTTATTGATTTTATTTGGAAATCCAGTAGAAAAGTTAGGATTGCTGTGAAGAATTTGTTGGAGAAGAAGACGAACAAATGACGCTGAGTTTTACCAATATTAATCTCGGAATTCAAATAGAGATTAGGATTATCGGATCGCTGCGAAGGAAATCTAATTCAAACCCAATCACTAAAATTAACAAACAAATATCATGATACAACGATCAAAATCCAAAATAAACCCAAAACCAACATGCAACTCTCAATCAACATAAACCAATATCCTAATAATTCGTAATCTTTAAGAAAAATAATTAAGCTTTAGGTTTGCAAATTAAGAAGAAGAACGTCGAAGAGGCGAAAATGCGGCAAAAGAAAAGAGTGAAATAAGATAATTCCAAGATTTAGAAGAAGTACCTATTAACCTTATCATCTTTTCCACCGACATAATTCGACGATTTTAACCTACAAAATTCAAATTCAAATTACAGATCTCTCAGATTACATAAACCAATCTGAAACATGTATCAGACGTCTAATACAATAACTAATATGAAATCGAATAGATCGAAGGAAAGTTGGGTATGATATTACCAAGAGTTGGGTATGATTCTAACAACATCTCCTTCCTTCCTCAACATCATTCAATCAATCTCTAAAAACAAATCCAGAAAAATTAGCAAAAACTATTAGTAGTGAACTTGACGAAGAGAAAGAACGGTAAAATTACAACAACCATACAAATTTAGGGTTTGATTTAGTGCTGTTATTGAACACAAATAGAGATTGATAAAACAAACGCAATCAGTAAAAGGATTCATGTCGGGGAAGGAAGGAGTAACCGGAGAACAAAACAAACTGTAGGGTTTTTGAAAAGAGGAATCGCCGAGAGAGAGTAAGAGAAAGAATCGTGAAGTTGTAAACACCCAAACCCGGGGTGTGCGTTTTTCTAATCTGCGGGGCCCACATCGGTGAATTTTGATTGGCTGAAAACACCGTGGTGGAGCCTCGAGCTATAATATTCGAGCTTTGTTCAACTTTCAATGTGGTTTAGCTATGAAGTACTCCTATTATTGCTTAAATTAAATATGGAACTGAATGTCGTTTCTCTCGCGACTGTGATGAGAGAAGTTTCATTGATTGATATTCAAAAAATTACGATTTTGTTCCATCATTCAATCTATGATTTATTATTTACCGTAGTTTACTTAAATGACGAATCCGATTTTTGATAATTATTTTAAATAATGGTATGTTTTTGTCATGTCACGTGTGACCAGGGAGGAATTTAGTGCAGATAATGAGGACTTCTTGAACCAATGAAAGAATTTTCTAGATAGGCATGTTGTCGATGCGAGTGTAGAAATTTTTCTGTTCCATAGATTTGGGGTTGTATTTTAGAATGGAGTTAGAGCTCACCAGCTCCCCACCAAGTTTTTGTATTTTGTTTTTCTTTTTCTTTTCAGATATAACTATTTAGTATTTGGGTCATATGCTTTGGAATAGTAGAGGATTTAGGTTGCAAGTTTGTTCTTTGGGTCGCTGACCGTTACATTGACCTGTCGAACCGTTAACAAAAATGAACCGCAGTATAATCTCATCCGTACAATATAGAGGCGTTTAAAAAATAGAGGAAAACAAGGGTTTGTTGTTTATTTATTTCTCTCTCATCCTTTCCCCTTTATCAACAGCTCTGTAGATTCTCTTTCACATTTCCAAAATCCAAATGTTCTCATTGAAGCTAGGTTAGTTCCATGTTCTTCTGTTCCTTGTCTACTAGTAGTAGTAATAATAATGTCAGTTGTGGATTTCCTTGTGAAGGGAATGGGTCATTATTCATTGAGTATTCTGCTGAAAACCCATTGATTTTCACAACTAGCTTGAGGATTTCCCGAAAAGTTACTGTATGAGCAACAAGCTTCTGAATTAACAAAAGGATATTCCAAGATCAGTTGATAACTGAGAGCTAACTTTTGAAATGAAGGATCTGAAGAGATTACACTTTACTGGTATGCTATGTAGTCTTTCCCCTTTTTGTTTTCTTTCTGCCTCTCTTAAGCATGTTAGCTCCATGGTTAATTATGCTTGTTTTGTTACTTTAGAAATGAAATTGTAAGGATGAAGAAAACCTGTCATGGTTAGGTAGACCTTCTGTAAGCAACCTTCAAGATTGTGAAATTCAGATAGGAATAGTAATTGCTTCTGGGAATTGAGTACAAACATATTTGTTTTGTTGATTTCCATATCTGTGGACCAGAAGAAATGCCTCTTAGAGTTTTTTTTATCAGTAAAAAATTGGGTTTTTCTCGGCAAAAAGAATTGTTTTGTATCAGAATCTATCCCAACTCACTTTGGATTCTGAAGTACATCAAAACCACTGCATCAGCTAGTGT
>JAJJMA010059136.1:0-23971 GCA_023529015.1 Papaver nudicaule
GTACATCTTTCAACTGGGACCTAAGCAATGCGTTATTTCTTGTAGTACCATGGTATTGTTTTTCATGGTCTCATAATCTATGAAGAAGCGATAGACAATGGCTGATGAAATTTGAACACTTTGATCCAATGTTTCATATTCATAAGCATCAAAGGTATAAACCCCAAGCTGACGAGTATGATAAGCCATAGTCTCTTCTTCTTCTTCTTCCAGAATCTCTTCTTCCCTTTCTATCTCTTCAGCGCCTTGAGCACAACTAAACTTCTCCATTTTTAGAGGTAGAATAGCAGAGAAAATACTTGTATAATTATTCCCAAGTATTGTGGTATTTATATAGGAATACCTAGAAGGGATTGACTCAAATATCTCACACAATTTTGCACACCCAGAGTCCCTTGGGTTTGTGTTTGTGTTTTAGATAACAATGAAGTAATCTAATCGAGATTTGAGTGATTCTTTTTCGCAGAGAAACACTGTTTCCGCGTAGATGAGTTTTCGTACAGGAAAAACACTTCTGACGGTTCGGGAACCGGGTGGAACTGGTTTTTGAACACGTCAGCCTGAACAAGTGTCTCCATCTGTGTTTCACAACATGGTTTTTTGACATAACCGTGTTTGTGCACTCAGGTGCCTATTATGAGTGGTACAGATCATTAGTCAGGGTTACTTATCCCCTGTTTTCATATTTCCTTATCTCTCAGTTCTAAGACAAGGAAATAGTTTGCAACACTGAAGTTTGAGTGTTGAGGTGAGTATTGTCATACTCACCTGGTCTGGACCTTCGTCTAGACCTCCTCGATCTTCTTCCTTTTCCAAAGTTATCATAGAAGCTATTGTCATTAAGATATGACTCAGTATCAGACAAGCTTCTGGATGAATTCCTAGCTTCCTGAACCTGTTTTTCAAGGTCTTCATTGAGCTTAGTGTATCCTGATAACATCTTGTCCAGATTTTTCAGGCTTATCATCTCTTTGGAGGATCGAGATTGATTGCTCTTAGAGTTCCCTCTCTTCGGAGTCTGCTTTTCAGCAGTCATAGGTGAAACAGGTGTCCTGTTCTCCGGTCTTTGAGGTTTTCTTCAAGAGTATGGAATAGCTCTACTATGATTTCCGCTCATAGGTGAGGACCCTCTCTTTTCTGTCTTATTCCTTGTCCCTGGGTAAGACTTTGAGAGTTCAGACACACTTTTTAACACGAGGTGTAAAGTGTCCTGGAGTTGAGTAACTCTATTCATCCTCTTTTGGTTATTGCATTCAGTCTGAAGGTGTCCTTTCTTTTTACAGAAACTACATGATTTCTCATGTTTACCTTCATTAGAACTCCTTTTGTGGGCACTGTTATCATCAGAATGATGAGGGGAATTAATCACCTGGTCTGAGGTGCTCGAAGCTATCACCTTCGTTCCAACAGTCTTACCACGACGAGTTCTTGTTTTTGATTGACTGTTTCTGGGGTTTTCAGATATTGATTTGAGCCGATCAATTTCTCCCGTTAATTCTTCAATCCGTTTATGAGCAATCATAAGTTCAGATTTTTCAGATTCTGTAGTGGTGGGGTTTTGGGGTTTACCACTCTTTAGGGTTGAGTCGGCTGCATGACTTTTCCTTTTTTGTAGTGCAATCTCAGTGGTTAGGGACATAACCATGGATTCTTGTTCATTGACTTTATCCAAAAGGGAATTAACCCTGGCTTTTAGTCGTGAGATCTCAGAAGACTGAAATTTCATGAACTTAATGAGATCACTACTTTCCTTAGCTGCATCCCTTTGAATTTCTGAGTCAGAGTCATCTGTCAGATTGAAAGGGTAAGGATTATCACTCATACTGACAACCTGTTTTGGTTGTTCTACACAAGCTGGAGTTGAACCAGTTGTATGTGAGTGTAACGGAGTGGTGTTTTCTGGTGTAGAATTAGTACTAGCATCCATAACTCACAAGCCAAGATAAACACAGACAGTTACGTCTTTAATGTGTTCACCTGCTCTGATACCAACTGAAAAAGAAGGGGTACCGAAATACTACCAACTTTTCGTTTTGGCTCGTGAGTCTTATGGTAAAAGTCTGGACGATCTCAAAAATCAATATCCAAACCTGTAAAGTAATCTCAACAGTTAGGCAATAACGTACTAATTGGTGCTTTAATTATAAATCAGAGTTATAATGCGGAAAGTAAAAGCACACAAGACACCAAACGTTTTTTTAACGAGGAAACTGCCTTGCAGAAAAACCTCGGGACCTCGTCCATTTTGAACACCGCCCAGTACAAACTGACTACAAACACTTGCCTACTATAAGACTTCGGTCTGGGATGTAGCAGAGACCAACTCAAGCCCTCCAAGCGAATTGGCTACTGTCGCCTTCCTTACGTCTCTGGATCCCCCACAGATCGTCACGCACTTGATTCCCCTAGCTGACGTACGTTACAGGCCTAGGAGTTGCTTTGACCGATGCCAAAGGCTTGTGTCAGCAATACTGGCTTTTCAACCAAACTGTTGACGTATGGTGTAATTGTCCTCTATCAGTTTACCACACACAAGATGACTTCCTTCGGATTGTTAAATCCAGGTCATACGAAAATCTACTTCTTGAATCGGGGCTGACACGCAAACCAAGTAAGCAATGCCCAATTCGAATCTACCTCAGTTATATACGATGAACCACTTAAGGAACTTATATAACTGGAGCCAACTAGGTCTTACAACACCGAGTGCAGCCGTGCGTTGCTACCTTTCCAACCTTGTTGAGTAACGTATCAGTTCTTGAATAGTCGTATATCAGAAGAGACGGACTTTAGAATAGACAAGAACGTGATCAGGTTACCAAGGTTACAGGTTAATCCGATTTCAACCAAAGATGGTTTCAATCTCCTACCTGTGCTTCCCAACTCTCAAGAGAAGTCTTTATAGTCGTAGGGAGTTCCCAGAGGAGCTGCAACCTATAGAGGATGACTATACCACAACAAGCATTCACCGAAGTGAAAAGAGTTTACGTTACCTTCCCTAAGGACCTTCACGTATGCTTGATGCTTGCGGTATTTGTCCGTAGACACCTCTATTTATAGCACTCAATAAGATAGGTTGCTTTAGAATTAAGCAATCAATTACTTGTCCCACAAGTTAAGGAAACCCTAAACTTGCCAACCAAGTAATAGAGATTAATCTCAATTGGAATTCTTTTTAGAATTATCTGCCAAGTGTTTTGTTGGCTCAAAAACACTTCAAGATAGAAATCCAACAGACCAGAGATAATCTTATCTTATTGACTCATTGAGGATCGTTAGATGGAACACAAAAGGTCTTTATGTTTTACACAAGTCCATCTAAGAGATAAAGGAGTTTGGAATTTGACTCAGAGTGAAATTCTAAAAGAATATACACTAAATTCGACAACCAGTGAGATATCCACGTCAGGTTCACGTACTGGTACGTGAACAAAATAGACATCTCGAACTCAGGAGAATTCCTAAGTGTCTGGTACGCAGACCGGTTCGGGAACCGTCTGTTGGTCAAATTTGGTCAAATCTGGATTCCGCTGGAGTTACTGGGCTGAGCCAGAACTTAGACGTGAGAACGTCCTCAGCTGTGATCCAATACTGGTCATGACACAAAGCCATGTTACGCAAGAATACGATCTCAATCGCTATTATCACTACTAAAGTAGTCGACTATATTTCGAAAGAATAGAGAAAGTAGAAATAGAAGAATATCCATAAAGTCATAACTCCTACTAACCTTTTGTCGATGAAGAATAATTGATGTCTTCTATGTCTTCACAGTCTTCGTCTTCAAGGTCTCTACTACTTTGTCTATATCCCATTTCTGAAATCTAAACTCTAGTAGGCTAAATCAAGAATTGAGTTTTGACACCTAAAACTGACAACTAGCTTGACATACCAACGCTAGTGGGTTTGACCGGACAATGCCCTAACATATTTCTTATTGATTAGAAGAGATAAACTTAGTTTACAAATGATCTCAAGATCGATATTTATAGTTGTACAATAATAGACGGTTATAAAGTTACTAGAAGGTTCCATTAATCATTACATGAGTTCCTAATTAATCGGGGATTTATAACTAACTTTTCCGCCGCTTGTACTTTGAATATCTTCCCTTGAGTCATCTGAGGCTTTCAACTTCTCAGGTCAGCTTCCACTTGAAGAACTACTTCAGCTGCCAGTCGTCTGACCAATGCTAACAACACCCGTTCCTTGGTTCCGTCCCACTTGTCAGCTTATCAGCCCTTTCGTAGATAACCATCAGACTTGAACCATATTTTGCCATCAACAACTTTATTTTATACCGGAGCTACCGAATAAGCTGCATTCGGTAGTTTTTTACAGCCGCCAAAACCATTAACAAATTGGTAAGTTTCTGTATCCGAAATCAAGTATATTCGGTAGCTAAAGAACTAGTCTGGGCTATCGAATACTCCCTCCGTCTCATTTTAACAGACCGCTTTGACTAAGTCAAAAAAATAAGGGGATCAAATGAATTTCCTATTGTACCCTTGTTAAATATAGAGAGAATAAACGAATTTCTATTTTTAAGTGGGAAATAATAAAGAGAAAACATATGACTTTATTTTTGAAAACTATAAAAGGTAAAAGAATCTAAATATTAAAATATATATATATTCAGTAATTTGTTTCCAGTTTATCTAAATATTTTTTAAGGGTATATCTGAAAGTTTGTTGGAAAAATACAGATATAATTAGAAGTTGGATACATTTTTGAGACAAATGAAAATAGTAATAAAGACAGTTTTTTTTTTGAGAATAAAAGTTTATAATTTTATTAGAAAAAGAAAAGAACAATCTTACATACAACCCAAAACAACAGGCTAACAGAGCCATTATTTTTAAAGCTCCACAAGGGCCAGCCTAGATCAAACTGAAACCAAAATTTCAGTTAATTACAGCTTTCCAGTTCAAAACTAGGTCCCTAAAAGAATAAAATTTGAACCATTTAGGCTCAATACCCCATACATATATAGTGCTCTTCACTTCATCAATGAGTGTCTTTACTTCCTTTGCTTTTTTTCCTGCCATAACCACTCTATTTCTTTCCCCCCATAACACCCAACACACAGCAAAGAACAAAACAGGCCAAAGTTTCCTACCCAATTTCTTGCAGCTCATGAATTTCCAAGCCACTAATTCTTTCTCAATTGTTTCATTCATAGCCCATTTCATGTGGAAAGCATTCATGAAATATCCCCAAACCTTTGAAGTTGTAGCACAATGAAGTAGAATATGTTCAGCAGTTTCTTCTTCCACCTGACAGAAACTGCACATCTTATTCACTATGCTACATCCCCTCCTATTCAGGTTATCTATAGTAGGAATTGCCCTATGTATGACAGACCAAATGAAGAACTGAACTTTAGGAGGAACATGTCTTATCCAAATGCTCTTATAAGGGAAAGCTCTATTGGCTAATTCTCTGTTTTCCTCTGCATATAGCCATTGAAAACAAGATTTCACAGAGAAGGCTTTACCTGAAATGACATATAATGGAATCAGCCTCCATTGATAACGCTGGTGGTGTCCCAATGAAGTTGATCAGCTGCGCAATTTGAAGAAGCTCAGGAAAGCCAGGGCAAGCATAGAACTTTATATCCCATCTTCCATTCATAATCACATCTTGAATAGTAGCTTGTTTATGTATAGTCTTCTTGTAAGCTCTAGGCAATTTCTCCATTAATCTGACCCCATCTTTCCATATGTCACACCAAAATTTTATAGTGGAACCATTTCCAATATTGGTTTCAGTGAATTTTTCAATGACACTCTTTTCTCTCTGGATAATCATCAAGGACTCCTACCAATATTTTGCTCACTGTCTTGTAGCCAAATATCTTCCTCATTACCTTCCATTTTGTGTTGTATAACTCTTCTCCACAAGGATAGTTTCTCCTTGTGATATCTCCAAGTCCACTTAGCCATCAGAACTCTATTGGTCATCCTCAAATCTCTTATATCCAAACCCCCAAACTCTTTGGGTTTGCAGATTTTCTCCCATGAGACCCAATTAATTTTCTTCTTCTTTTTGGTAGAGCCCCACAAAAATTTCTCATAATGGATTTAAGCTTCTCTTCAACATCTACAGGCATCTTAAATATTGACATATAATATACTGGTAGAGAAAGAAGAGTAGATTTGATGAGCACAAATCTACCAGCCTTGGACATCTGCCTTCTCCTCCAAGGTGCAAGCTTTTTATGAAATTTCTCCACAATTGCATCCCATATTGCTATTGCATTGCATCTTGCTCCTAATGGCATGCCAAGATATTGAATAGGCAATTTTTCTATCTGACATCCAAGCAAATTGGCAAGGTCCTTGATCTTATTCTCTGCACCAATACTAACAATTGATGACTTGGATATATTGATCCTCAGACCAGTTATAGCTTCAAATGTCTGTAGTACCATTATAAGATTCTCCATCTCCTCCTCCTTAGCATCCAAAAAGACTAGTGTGTCATCTTCAAATTGCAGATGAGTCACAGTTATACCGTCCGTGATAGAAAATCCAGAAAACATCTTCAGTGCAACAACCCTGTTCATGAGTTTGGTAAATATCTCTGCAACAATGATGAAGATAAGTGGAGATAGTGCATCCCACTGCCTTACTCCTTTCTGAGGCCTAAATCTTGAAGTGGAACTCCCATTCACCAACAAGGAGTGCTGAGCAGATGACACACACACCAAGATATCCAACCCCTCCATTTCTTGCCAAAGCCTGAAGCAGCAAACACATTATCAATAGTCTGCCAGCTAATATTATCAAATGCCTTTTGCACATCTAGTTTACATAGAACTCCTGGTACCCCTGATTTAAACCTTTCATCAATAAGCTCACTTGCAACTAGGATGCCATCTAATATCTGCTTCCCTTGAATATAGGCACCTTGATTATCAGATACTAACTTGTATGCCACTCTCTTTAGTCTGACAGATAACAGTTTAGAGAGAATCTTGTAAATGCTACCAACAAGGCTTATAGGTCTAAAATCCTTAGGAGTAGCAGTTGTATCTTTTTTAGGAAGCACACTAATGAAAGAGCAATTAACCCTCCAGTCCAGCTTCTCATTTTCATAAAATTCTTTCACAACTGCCATCAAATATGATTTTATGATTTCCCAAGTAGCCTTGTAGAATTCCATAGGATACCCATCAGGACCAGGACTTTTATTATTCTTGAAACCCTTTATGGTACCTAATACTTCTTCTTCTTCTTCTATCTCCCTTTCAAGCCATTGTCCGTCTTCCTCTGAGATTTTGAAAAAAAGATTATCATCCAAATGTGGCCTGATCTCATGCTGTTCCTTGAATAATTCAGTATAGTAGGATAAAAACTCTTGCTTTATCTCCACTTGATCAAAAGAATCAGCACTGTTAATGACTAATTTATGTATAGTGTTTCTCTTCCTTCTTCCATTTGCTAGAGAGTGGAAGTGCTATCATCATCTTCCGCATAATACTTAGCTTTAGCCCTTGATAATAACTTCCTCTGCTCATCAATACTGATGGATTTCAATCTAGCCTTTAACTCAGTTCTTTCATTATAATCATCTTGAGATAAAGAATCAGATTCCTCTAGTATATTAAAAACATCCATCCTTGCAATAATATCAATCTTCTCTGCATAAACCTTGCCAAATGTATCCTTTGCCCATCTTTTTAAAAGAAACTTCAAATTTTGTAGTTTCTTAGACATGACATAAGCAGCAGATCCTTCAAACTTCATCATTTCCCACCATAATTTTATATTTTCCAGAAAAGTAGGATGAGCAATCCAAAATGCTTCAAATCTATAAGGTGGATTGATTCTTACTATATCTTTAGTACGTAGCCATATAGGAGAATGATCTGAAACAGTCCTTGAAAGCAAAATTTGCACCACCTTAGGAAAATGTGCTTCAAATGCTGGTGATACTAGAAACATGTCAAGCCTACATAATAAAGGATTCCTCTTCATACTTGACCATGTGAATAAACCTCCATTCAATGGAAGATCAATGAGCTCCTGATTCTCCAGGAAAGCATTAAAGAATTCCCCCCCCCCCCCTTCTTGAACCACCAGACTTATTCCTCTCCCAATGTCTTCTAGTAGCATTGAAGTCCCCTCCAATGCACCAAGCTTCACACACCCAACCAGTGAGATCATCCAATTCTTCCCAGAATTCAAATTTAGCTTTGTATTTACAAGGTGAATAAACATTTGTAAGACACCAAACAAAACCATTATTTCTGCATTTTAACTTCTGACTCAAAGTATTTGGCCCATAGACTTCATCAACACATTGAAGTGTATCATCATCCCATATTATGATTAATCCTCCTGATAAACCTTGTGAAGGAATATATCTCCATTGGTTATTGCTACTACCCCATAAATAATTTATTAGCCAGTTATTCACCTTCATCATTTTAGACTCTTGAAGTAACACACAGGTTGGCTTCATCTTTTGAATTAAGTCCCTCAGTTATAAATGGATCTTAAAATCTGCTCTTGGAACATTAGAGGGTTGAACTCAGTAATAAGGACAGTTAAAATGTGACAGAGGGAGTATAAGAAATTAAAAAAAAAAAACATAATTGGCAGCTCGAAAATATTAACCGTAACTAACATTTAGTAATCTTAGTTAATTAGTTAGATACAATCGGTAGCTTAGTTATAATCGGTATAGGTTAGTTAGTAAAGGACAAATTAGTCTTTTTGGATAAGGTGTAACCTTTTGGTTATCGGTGGTCTGTTTTTTTTTTTTTTTTTTTTTTTTTAAATATGACATAGGCCAAAACTTTTCACCTATGCCCAAATCTCGCAAGGATGTATATGGTCATCCATCAAGTGCATACGCCGCATACACTTCATCTCTCGTATGGCATGCAGAGTCATATACCTTTTACAGCTATGAATGGATTGGAGTGTTCTAGAGTCTAGACTCTTTCGGGAAATAAAAGATCTTGCCTTTGGTATTTCTGTTGAAAGACAACAAGGATTAGTCGGTCTTCCCATTGACTGGTCTATAAAACGGCAGTGTTTTTCTATTTAACGCCGTTAATTATGACTGTTAAAACAACCGTATAAATTGCCTTTTTCAAGCTTCGGTTTGAGAGTGTCCGCCAGACTCAGAACTCTCAGCCTCCATAACTCCATTCCGTTGGGAAGTTCCTTCTATATATATATATATATACCCTTCTGTGCAACTAGAAAGGCCTTCGTTCTAGTCAAAGCTTCCAACATCAGGTACACACCTCTCTTTTGCTCTCCTCTATTTGCATCATGATATCAGGTTTCTTATGGTAAAGGGATTGCAATTGCAATATGCAAATTCAGACTGTTTATTTTTCTCGGGTTTTATCAAATTCACTTGTTATTCATTAATTTTGCTGCTGCTCTGGTTTAGATCAAATCCAATTTTGCTGCTGCCTGCTCTGGTTTAGATCAAATCCAATATTGCGTAACAATGATAGCAAGGTAATATTTTTACCCGTTGGCTTATTGCTTAGGATATTGCTGCTTTCTTCATGATACGTTTATTCCTTAAGTTGTTTCTATGTAATTTCCACTTATCGGTCATGCATAGCATATATGTATATACAATTGAATTCCACTCATGTTATGTTAATCTGATACCACATGAATGACTGCCTTAAGGAAAACTACATAGACTATTTTGCTTAATGAGACTACCTAAATCGCTTAAGAGAACCCACTTTAGTCACTCATTACTGATGTTCTCTTCTTTCCTCTTAATTTGCAGTTTTTATCCTGACGACGTAGTTGTCTTTGGAGGAAACAGCAGGGATATGACGCCTTCCTCTGAAAACAGTGGTACGTGTACTTCTTCTTCCGAAGAAACTGCTGCGGAGGGTTATCTTCAGGCTCCTCTTCCTCACAATTTTCCGATTGATGCATATGACTCCGATGTCAGCCTTTGCTACTCAGAGGAAGTCTTTGGTGACTCTGATGTTGGTAATCTTCAGGATTTTGATGATGCAAGTGTGAGTACTCAGCACACGTTTTCAATTTTTACTAATAATGCCACATATGGAAACCTTTGCATCATCTATCCTTATACAGTATATATTTTTGGATGATGTATGATAACAACAAGGATGCTTTGCAGGAGGATGAGGATAACAACAAGGATGTTTTGCAGGAGGATCGTCTGCTTGATATTTATGGTGCTTTTCCTGAAGGGCTGGAGCTGTTCAAGGCAACCAGGCGCAGTCTCACTAAGCA
Organism: Papaver nudicaule; assembly: GCA_023529015.1. NCBI lineage: Eukaryota > Viridiplantae > Streptophyta > Magnoliopsida > Ranunculales > Papaveraceae > Papaver > Papaver nudicaule. The sequence continues at coordinate 10,255 of JAJJMA010059136.1, forward strand.
AGACTGGAAGCGGACTTGGCCAAAGGAAGGCGAGCTAGCAGAATCTGTTTGTGTGAATGTGTACGGTTTCTTTGACGAAATCAGAGGATACGGAGGATACGGAGTCATAGTGCGCAATATGTCTGCAAAGCCAATAGCTGCTTCAGTCCATTTCTCATTGTTCGGAGTAAGTTATATTTATCAAGTGTGCAAGGGAATAGACGCTGGTCTCCAACTTGCTTCAAAACATGGCTGTTCTAGTCCTCATGTGGTGTGCAATTCCAAAGTAGTTGTTCATCTTCTCAGCTGCATTGCCTCGGGTATTTTCCATAGACCTGGTTGCAGAAGCTTAAATGCCAATAATGTTTGCCAGAGCTGTACGAGGGCATTGATCCCTTATATTTCTGAGCATTACTTTAAAAATGTGGAGACTGTCCTTGAAACACTCGTAGGCAAGACACGTTTCTTAAATTTTACATGGCAGCCAAGGAATTGGAACAAAGCTGCTTATTATCTGGCAAAACAGGCGAAAAGGACATTACTGATCTATGGTGGGAAAGAAAGCCATTACAAGGCTGATGTTAAACCAGAGAAGTTTTCAGAGGAACTTTTAGACATTCTTTGGAGTGATGCTTATGATTCAATTTACTACAACTTGGAAGCTAGGGGTATGATCTTTGATGGTGTACTTCCAAGTTGGTATAGTTGCATCTCAGGATAAAATCAGGATCTTAGAACGGCGGAAGCCATGAAAAAGGTTCTTAATTTTATGTGTGTTTCATCTGTTAGAATCTGGTTATGTACCAAAAATAAAATAAAATCTGTTAGAATCTGGTACTTTGAATGAGAGATTGTTTATTTTCATAAATAGAAAGAAATGTCAGGTTCTTTTGGCAGAGGAAATGAGCTGTAGATGAAACTTACGGTTGTATGAATCCTAAAGTGACAATTTTGTTAGCTTCCTTTGGTTGATGTAGGAATTGTTTAGATCTCAAGTCCAAGCTCAAATGGTAGCCTAGGTTTATTATCTGCTTATATTGTGCTGAATTTCAGCCGCTTCTGAAAGCTAGTTGTGCTGGCGCATGGGGCTTTAGAATTTGAGATTTTTCAATTCCCTGGCTTTCTGATCGACTCAATCACACATAGTCACATCTTGTGTTTTTGGCCGGTCCAGGAATTCCACACTAACACCTAGTCAATGTTGTACCATCATTTTTGTTGGTACAAAGCAAAGTGGCAAACAGAAAAAATCCGTTACGTATGATTGTACTATCAGAGAAAGTCTCGAAGTCCTCCGATCCAAGTTTTTTTCTTTTTTTTTTTTTGGCCAGGAAACCTTGGGAGACCATGGTTATAAAGATGAGGGAAATTCCCCACTTCTAAAGCATTCCCCATTCTTTCGTGAATTGCCGATATTGCTCGTTCGGACAGAAAGGGAAATGGCCCTGTAGGTAGGCCAATCCATTTTAGCCGAACGGCCGCCGAGTCAAGAGGCAGTTGCTTTTATCTAACGCCGTTAACTATGACTGTTAAAACGACCGTTCAAGTCTAGCAACTTCTGTTTGAGACAGTTAAGAAGCTCTTTCCTCGAATTGAGATATCTACCGCTGCATCTCTCTCTTTCTCCTTGCAACCCAACCAGAGAGGTCTTTGCTCTTGTCAAAGCTTCAAACAGGTACACACGTAACACACCTCTCCTTTTCTCACCTGTGATATTAGGTTTCTTATGGTACCTACTAGGAGAAACCTTTTTTTTTCCCATGAAATTTGGTTGTTTGTTTACTACTTTTCAAGATAAAGGGATTGAATTATTGAAATATGCAATTCAAAGTGTTTATTTTTCTGGGTTTTTATCTAATTTACTTGTTATTCATTAGTTTCATTTAGTTTCTTTGGATTCTTGGTTTAGGTAGGAAGTCAAGGATTCAATTTCTGAAAGACTAAAACCCTATTTTAATTGACAAAATGGATTCTAAGAGGAAGGCGGTAGTACCAAAAGAGTAAAACCCTATCATTCAATTTTAATGCTACTTTAAAATTCATATGGAGTTTTAGGATTGGATTATTTGCTTGTTTCCAAAAGAGTCAAGACAAGAGGTAGACGGAGATTGAGAAACCTTTAATATTGAACCTTTTTGAATTCAAAATCCAAAATTTTACCATACTAGCTGAGTTTCCGACAAGCTTTGAGCTTTTGGATAGTTCAGGGAGTCGCCTCTAAGTGATCTTCTTCCTGTAGTATAGTTTTTATTTATAGGTAGGCATTTTGCATGGATAATTGCTGTAAACATCAATAAAAGATTCAGTTTATTGTTTTTTTCCTGCAGATCGATAGACCCTGTTGAGTTCCAAATTTCACTTCAAACATGGTTCAGGGATTGATTAATGCGAACCCTATTGTTTATGAAAGAAAAGAGCGCCGCATACGTGACCCGGTAGTGCCTGCTGATGTTGATGAATATTCACTGGACCCTATCGATCAACTAGAGATTTTTGATATCCTTTTAATTTAGTCTGTTTTGCTCTTTTGCTTGCATGAGTTTCTTGTTACATGGGAAAGAGAAAGTTATATATGCTTAGTGTGGCAATAGGAAAGTTTGGTGGTGAAAATGCTTAAGAAATTGTTGCAATCACTTTTGTTAGGTGAAAATTCACTTTTGTTCAGTGGGCTAGTTATGCGTGTATCTTTGCACATGAATCCTCCAAGTTTAATGTCTTAGAATCAAATACTAGGTAAATGATAATCCATCAAAACTCCATTATGAACTGAAAGTCTTCTAGTAAGAAAGATTAAGTGGTTTTGCACCAGTAAGGTGTTTGTTACTTCTAATATAACTAATGACTTGTTTTATTCAATTCATGAACTAGTCCACCACTGCATTTATACTATTTATATGCCATCTTTTGATTCTCAATTGTTGGAATGAAATTATCTGTAATGATAATGCAAGGCGAGAAGGGCCAGAAGGCTCACATTTTGGGGTTACTGTTCAATGGGTCATACCACCACCCTATCAAGGCTAAGGCTGCGGGTTCAAGCCTTTTTCTTATGTACAAAAGCAGTTATTTTTATTTTCTTAACTGTCTTACAGCATATCAGAGATATAAAAGATCCAGAACATCCTTATTCCTTGGAAGAACTGAAAGTTGTTACGGAGGATGCAGTTGAAGTTAATGATAAGAATAGCCATGTTAGGTGAGTATACAATTCTTCACCTTTTGAGCTAATACTTTTTTCATAGACATTGAAATTTGAATTTACAGTTGAAATCATCACCTTTTCATATCATACTGATGCAGGGTCACATTTACTCCTACAGTTGAACACTGCAGTATGGCTACAATTATTGGGCTATGCTTACGTGTAAAACTTATGCGCAGTCTACCTTCTCGTTACAAGGTGGGACACAAATCTCATTTAGTTGTGATCTCCAAGTTCCTTGAACATGATTTTACCTTTTCGTAATGTCAGTATGTTGCATAGTTGGTTCAGCATATACACCGATGAGATGTATTATTACTTCAATAGCTTTTGCTAGACATGCATAAATTATTTCTCCTTCAATAGCTTTTGTTAGACATGCATAAATTATTTCTTTGTGGGTGTATACAAATATTCTTCAAGTATATCCTCTCATTAGTATCCAGGTTTCTTTGTCATTATAGGTAGATAGATGTTCTGTATACCTCGGGACTGCTAGATTATAATGTTTCAGTGAAGTTCGATTAAACTCTTATCATATATGATAGTTTATTTAGTTTTCATCCACACATCCTTACCAAAATGAGAAAAGTTTTCTGTTCCATTCCTTCTTTATTTTTTGAGCATTTGAGACCATGGCTCTTTTTCTCCTTTTGATGTTCTCTTAATATCTTTCGTGAAGTATACTTAATTTGAAACCCAGCTGTACTGATCTCCTGGTTGTCTTCAAATACGTCAGGTGGATATCAGGGTAGCACCAGGAACTCATGCAACTGAAGCTGCAGGTATTTGTCACTTCCTTCTGTTTGTTCCTGATTAAGACTAAAGAAATCAATTACTTAGGTTCATTCTTTTCCTTAACTGATTGCAGTAAATAAGCAGTTGAATGATAAAGAACGGGTGGCGGCAGCGTTAGAAAACCCCGGCCTTGTAGAGATGGTTGATCAGTGTTTGGCTCCAACTTATGAATAAACTTATGAATAAACTTCGAACCATGGAGTTTTCCGAGCACAACAAGTGATTTTGTTCGAATGATTTTTATATGTTCTTCTGTACAGGTTCTGTAGCCAGAAACTAGACAGTTGCTAAAAAGGAATTCATTAAAGTTGAAAATTTTGTTTTCGAACAGTGTTTCCATCTGTTAGTCCTAGAGTGACAATTTTGTTGTACGTGTGGGTAAAATCTTATGAAAGAAGTGTTCCCATCTGTTAGTCCTAGACATTATGGCTGCATCCAAAAAATTTCCCTTTGCAGTTTGATTCCTGTGACCGTCCATTTGAATCCAAAAAATTTCCCTTTGCAGTTTGATTCCTGTGACCGTCCATTTGAATCCAAATGCCTCATTTTATTTGGCTAGTAGAGAACGACTATTCAAACTTGCTTAGGCTGATGCTGGAATCAAAGGGTGCCCTATGTTTAGTTTGTACGTTGTACTTGCCGAGTGTCCGTTTCTTAGCGTAATTCTTGTATTTCTTTCCCAGCATCTGCGTGGGTCGTGGAGTATGACCTATAAATAACCTGTTATCTTGGGCCACACCTTTACTAATTTGACGAAGAGCTCTGGTGTTTAAATAGAACCAAACCGAAAAATAGAAGACGCACGAATTATAATGTTTATAACCAAAGTGAAAGGGCTCTCTTAGACCCCCCACTCACAGAGCCAACTACAAAATACCATGGGCTGGCTGGTCATACGAGGGGTTTCCCCAAAACTACTAAAAAATTCACCTATCAGTCAGAAGAAGCAGAAAGAAGTTTCGTATATTATGGTTTAAACTTGTTAGAACAAGACATGAATACCCAATAGAAATCTACATGTCTAGTAGGCTACTGCATAATAACATGGGACTTCAAGGTTCTTTTTCACATGGATATGAGTTGCTCCGAGGTTGTCCATTAGTCAGCCCCAAGTAATACATATAGAGAAGGTCTCCCTCAAACTTTCCTCATTAAAAGAAACAACCTTTGATCTAACTCGAAATTTGCAGCTTGGGAAGGGTCTCCCTTGAGCAACATAAGAAGGCCACCAAAAGAAGCATAAATCTCCCTGCAGCCAAGCCCCAAACCATGGAAAGTTAAGAACATGCGAGCTTATTATATCTAACGACTGCTACAATACTAAAGAATTCAAGGAGAGTCTACTCTTTAACAAATATAAGGGTACATACGCTTTAACATTGATTCCTGAACCTTCCTCGGAGAGCTTGAAAAGCTTCCCATGCATCACATACTCAAATTTGTCTGCAAGCGATTTCCTTCCTCCCTGCAGATGTTTTAACAGTTCAGTTTATATTTAAAGTTTACAATATCATGTTCAAATCAGTTGATTGTGAATGCATTAGAAACCATACGCCATATCCAGATAATCATTTATTTTAGTATGATCAGTGAGAGTAACTAATTATGACTTGATGTTGACACCAACAAAATGCAATATTAGATCGTTTCAGAACAAGGGAGTTTTCTTTTTTACACTGGTAAAAAAAGGGTTTTTAATCCAGGTATATACACTGGTAAACCAAAGGGTTTCAAAAAGTTCAAAAGACAGCAGGTCAGGGGGGCATAAATATATTCTCTCGATTAAAAAAGAGGACTCATCAATTAAATCGCTGAAAGTTATTCACTCACTGAGCCTCTCAAAAAACAGGTACTATCAAATAACTTTCCTCAGCCAATTTAATACACGGCACAGATTATTTTGGAGAAGTAGGTTACCGGAGTAAAATAACCAGTGTCGGGAGTTCCGTCTAAGCTTAGGGTAGAAGCTAACACCATTGTGAACTTGTCCCCTGTACGGAGCGGATATATCTCAGTGTTCACATCCAGATGCATGAACATGTCAAACTGCTCACTCCGTGCTTCAATTCGTGAAACTACAACCACGAAATAGAGAAGTATTAAAAGAACAGCATATCGGAGCAGAAATTCACTTCCTTCATTAAACAAAGGAATTCTAGTGTCCACAAGTTACGGACGAGAACATAACACAGAACATAAAAGAAATAGAGTGCTAGTTTGCATTTATTAGAAACTACATTGGTTTCTGCAACTACTGGTATATGTTCACGAGGGAGTAAATCACAGAACACCCTTAGTATACTTTGGTTTCTGCAACTACTACCTTCAAGAAATCGGTATATGTTCACGAGGGAGTAAATCACAGAACACCCTTAGTGTACAAGACTAAGGTGGTCACCACACAGCTTTATTTCACATGTGTTTCAAGTATCATCATGTACCAAAAAGTTTGAATATTTGGGACAATTATAACTTTTTCTATGCCATCAACACAAAAAACAAGAAATTACCTTTATCAAACTTTTTGCCATCAGGGTCCATATTGTTGACAGTGAAGATATCCTCAAACAGAAGTTCAACCATTGTTTCTTTAAACCTAGATTAACAATCAGCAATCAATAACAAGGGAAGATTTAGGTATAGAGCAATGTCACAAGCAAATTACAGCATTAAACAATCAGACAAAAAACTATCTACAAAGATTTTAATCACTTGGTGTGTGTATATATATAAGAACAATAAACTTAGCATTTCGTATATGTGAAAATATAGGTACAACAAGATAGTACTTAAAAATCCCACCCAAGCACATCTAGATTCTTAAAGTGCATGAGCTTAGTTCCAAACCATGAACCTCATTCTAGATAAGAAAACCAAAAAATTGATGATGCTCTCAGATCATTCACAGTACTAATGACATACAGCGAGAAAAAGACACAGACAGGGCGAGCTATAGAAGGGAGTAATTCAAGTCTTGTGATGAAAACTCAAACCAACTTTTCAACAAAATGAGTTTTCAATTATTGGACAAAAATGTCTCAACAATAGATGTGAGTAGTTTGGGAACATAAACAATTCAGGGTTGAACAATAGAGAGAAAGATAAGTCCTCCAAATAAACTCAGTGAGGGTTCAACAAATTCACAGATTTATTAAAAGGGTTACCTTAAGAACTTTCACATACACTGGTAGTAGAGAGTTCTATTAGGAAAACCCTAAAAAACCCACTGGTAAAACTGAATTTTCTGCCATTGCGCAAATGGAGAGGGATAACAAAGTTGATACCAGAGAACCAAATAACAACACAAATCTTCCCTAGTTTGATTACTTGAAACCCTAAAACGAAAATGCTTGCCTTAATTCAAATCGTTTCTCTAGACCATTACTCAAAGCAACACAAACAACAACAAACTACACTAAAAGAATCAACAACATGGATATGATTAAATTTGACCACCCTAAATCATAAAGATCGAAGCATACCTGGTAAATCTTTGCTCAATTTCGTAAAACCCTAGTTCTTATTTATTCTCTCTTTCTGTAGCACACTACTTTAGCAGTGTTGGTTCTGAGGGTTTATATAAAAGGTTTTAGGGAAATTTTGCAAAGTTAGAAATTATATTACAAAGATACCCCTAATATTGAAATTATTTACCATATAGCCTGACATTTAACTTTTTCCGTTAACTCCCCGTTAAAGAACAGAAGTGATTGTAGTGATCTAGTCTATATTAGAACTCTCTCAACAATGATTCTTCTCTCTTGTGTCTCTTCCATTCTCACACTCTCAAGAATTCTCTGACTCGTCTGATCCAGATTCAGATTCAAGATTGAAGAAAAAAGTTAATTTTGATCTCTGAAATCTGATTTCAATGGCTGTGTAAGTTTTACCTTTAATCTTCAATTACCCAAATTTTGAATTTTGTTGAAAAATTGAATGTTTGTTGATGATGGTGAATGCAGAGTTGTGGCATCTGCACCTGGGAAAGTATTGTTGACAGGAGGATACTTAATATTGGAAAGACCAAATGCTGGAATTGTTCTGAGTACCAATGCTCGTTTTTATGCAATCATTAAACCTATTCATCAAGATTTAAAACCTGATTCTTTGCTTTGGGTAAGTTACTTCATTCAATTTCTTACACTACTTTTTTGATCATTTTATAATTATTCACCGAAAAGAAAAGACTACGAATTAGGAAAGAATTATTGAATTATGACTGGTTTAAATACAAATTTGATCCCTTTTTGATAGAAAACATGTCGTATTAGAGGTTAAAATCTGGTAGACATCCTGTAAAACGGTAAGATGAAGAGTTATTAGAGATACTTGTAACCATTAGTAGTAGCAAAAGCATATTAGTTGCAAGATTGACATTTAGCTCGAGCTGCTGTAACATAGTATAAGCACATCACTATGCCCTGGCCATATGAGAAAAATATGTAATCTATACATTCACTTGCTGTCTGAAAATGAAGCAGTGTGTTTGGGTATGTTTTGAAAGTTTAATCATTTTTGGCCTTCATGATGTCACAAATGGTAGCAAATGCAAATCTGTTGGTGTAGAAGTTGCTGAAACTTACAGAAAAGTCCTACTGTATCACTTGGAATTCAAAAACAAATCTTCTAATATGTTATACCCGATTTCATAATTTTTTGTTTTCTTTTGTTTTTGAACTCTGTCAGTCATGGACGGATGTGAAGTTAACATCACCTCAGCTCTCTAGACAAACTGAATACAAGATGTCACTGAAAAATTCAACCCTCCAGTGTATCTCTCCAAGGCAAGTTTACAATCATTATTTGATAACTTCTTTTTATTAATTTTTTTTTGTAATTGAATAAAGATGTTTTTTATTGTAACATGACACTGACAATTGAATGGGTTCTTTTGTGTGTGTGTACTGTATTCTCCCGAACAAAATGTTGCATTGTATGACCTTGTCAATTTGATATAGGCCTTTTCGGATAGGAAAATAGATGGGCAACTGCTTTAATGGTCCTGTCTTAATCCTAACCTTATTTGTCTCAAGAGTTCAGGGATTTGGCAAACCCTTTTGTGGAACAAGCTGTTCAGTATGCGGTAGCAGCTGCACATACAATTCTGGTTGAGAAAAGTCAGAAGGATTTGCTTCATAAGCGAATTTTGCATGGTATTGTTGGTTATTAATTAGTTTTGCCTCTTGCATGTAATGTCTTCATAACTTCAAACCTTAGTCTCAACTGCACTTTTGATGCAGGTCTTGATATTACAATTTTAGGTTCCAACGATTTCTACTCATATCGCAATCAGGTATTTTTCCATTGGTCCTGTATTTGTCATTTATTTTACCTATTTACCACTCACACTTTCACTCTTTCCCACCCCACCTCACAATTGAAAAAAATAATCACTTTTCAATTTTACTTTCTCCTATTTACCACCTACAAAAGTAAATAGGCTTTGACTTAGACTAATATTTGTCTTCTTCTTCTATAATTACTCTTTTACTTTCATTAAAAAACCATTAGAAAACCATTAAGTTTGATAACTCTAGGTTAGATTATCAAAACCCAATTTTTCTCTTTATCCATTTTTACTAAAAGAAATAAATAAAAACCTTTACTAATTTAAATCCTTTAGGATTAATATACAAATATTTAACTCAAAACATATTTGAAAAGAGATCTCATTAGAAAAATGACCATCGATAAACAATGACGATCAAAAATTCAAATTTTTGTAAAGCCCAACTTTCACAAATGCTCATTCATTAGGATAATTCTTTAAGTTTGTATTTTGATTCAAGTGCCACTTGCACAGTCCAGTGGTATAACCGTCTTCAAGTAACCAAGCATATAAAACTCCTTTAGGTCTTCGTATTTTGAGCCAAGTAAGCACCAACATTCTTGTTCGGATCATAGGCTAATATGATCTGATGATCATTCGTGTGACCGCCTGCAATCCAATACAAAACTTCATTATGACCAGCAATAGCAGGGTTTTGTGTTTGGTGCATTACTTCTCTTGGGCACAAAATATCATAAACATGCCATGAACCCGTATCAAAAGAGAATAACTCGACGTCAAATTTGAATACTGGGTTGTCGTGAATGGACGTTATTGGATTATATACTTTACTAGGTATACTTCTGTGGAAGTTTTTTTTTTCTTCTGTTGTTCGGTTCTGTGGAAGAAATAGTTGGGTTTTTCTTAGGTCTGGGTTTTTAAGTTTTCGGTGGGGTGGAATTATTACTGGGTGTGGATAATAAAGTCAATGGGGGTGGGAAATAGAAGTTATACAATTTTTTATAGGTGGTAATTAGGAAAACATAGGTGGGATTTTAAATGGGTGGGAAAGAGTGAGAGTGTGGGTGGTAAATAGGTGAAACCTTTATTTTTATTTCTATGTTAGTTCAATTTTTGACATAGTATATTTAAACATGAATTACTGTTGGAATTTGGCTGGTCCCATCTGTATGTGATTTATCTGGTCAAGTATTTGTTTCTGTGACATCTCGGAGGTGGTTTAATGGAGAGAATCCAGGACTGTATGGAAGTATGTAAAGATTTACTTCTTTTCGTCATATTTGTTAACTTATTGTATTATTGATGGTAGATTGAGGCACGTGGGCTCCCTTTGACACCAGAAGCATTGGCGTCGCTTCCACCCTTTTCATCAATTACCTTCAACTCAGATGCTAACGGAGCAAATTGCAAACCTGAAGTTGCAAAAACTGGTCTCGGCTCCTCTGCAGCAATGACTACCGCAGTGGTAGCTGCTTTACTTCAGTATCTTGGAGTTGTTAAGCTTCCTCTTTCGTCCAACCCTTTGCTTCGAGTTGAAAGCGAGGATCTTGATGTGGTTCATATGGTAGCTCAAAGTGCTCACTGTATTGCCCAAGGGAAGGTTGGCAGTGGGTTTGATGTCAGTTCTGCAGTGTATGGTAGTCAACGTTACGTTCGATTTTCGCCCGGCGTGCTCTCTTCTGCTCAGGTCTCTCTCCCTCTCTTTCATTTTTAACTGTTTAGGGATGCTGATGGGTGCTTGTTAGAGTGTAGTTTTGTCTGGAATCACCGAATTTGGCTAATTGTCTATGTTTGTAATTGTTCCTTGGTCTCAAATCTCAGGTTGCGGCGAATTGCCTGTCATCACAAGAGGTTATCACTGATGTGCTGAAAGGAAAGTGGGATCATGAGAAGGCTAAATTCTCCTTACCCCCGTTAATGACCCTTGTAAGTTTATCTGATTACAAGTTGCATATCTATTTTACCATTTAATTCTTTATTTATCATTTTTCCATCAAATCTTACCGTGCCACATTACAGAGAATCAGGCTTGAGAGAATTGACCCTTACCTAGGTCCTAATTTACAACTCAATATATTTATCTGAATCATCAGGCCTAACTAACATTGTGAACACCCTGTGTCAGATTGATGTTATTCTTTAAAGAACTGGGTTTAGGTTTCACTTTGTGACGAGACTTGTTTTTGATCTTCTGCAGCTACTAGGGGAACCAGGAAGCGGAGGATCATCTACACCATCAATGGTTGGTGCTGTAAAGAAATGGCAAGCATCTGAACCTCAGAAGTCCCAAGAAACATGGAAAAGGCTGTCGGATGCAAATTCTTTGCTTGAAAGACAACTTAATGCATTGAGCATGCTTGCAGAAGAGCAGTGGGAAACATACAAACAAGTTTTGAATAGCTGCAGTAATCTTAAGTGCGAGAAGGTAACCTTGAGTCTCGAAATTTTTTATTCCCATGATGATGGTCCTGTCCAGGACTCATCATTATGCTAATTCTCTTATAAATTGTATTTCATCGCATAATATCTCTCTCAACTGCCCAATTGTGTCCCCTGGCGCGTCATAACAAACTGTGGAACTTTGATATCTGAACAGTGGAAGGAGCACGCATCTGATGCACGGAAAGAAGCTGTTGTCAAAGCATTGTTAGGGGCAAGAGATTCAATTGTCAACATCAGATGTCATATGCGCAAGATGGGAGATGAAGCAGGTGTCCCGGTAGGTTACAATAACTCATCACTTGAAAACATAGATAAAAATAAACTAGCAACATAGCTTTTCAGCTGAGAATAAATGCTTACCTTTGTTTATATCTCAATTTGGACATTTGGTTACTGTCATTTGTCTATGAAAGCAGGATGTTTCAGATTCACCAGCTATTGTAGGGAATTCTCAATATTGCATAACAGAATCTCACACATTTAGAATTATTAGCTGCCCTTATGGGTTTTTATCTCTAGAACATTCTGTTATCTGAATTACTCTTCTTTTCCAACCTGCAGATTGAGCCTGAATCACAGAAAAAGCTTTTGGATGCTACTATGAATATGGAAGGAGTTCTGCTGGCTGGAGTTCCTGGAGCAGGTGGATTTGATGCAATTTTTGCCATCACTCTAGGAGAATCCACCAACAAGGTTACAAATATGTGGAGTTCACGTGGAGTTTTATCCCTGTTGGTTAGAGAAGATCCTCGAGGCGTTTCTATAGAAAATGAAGATCCACGAATCAGGGGAATCTCATCAGGCATTTCTGCAGTTAATATTAATTAGTCCTTGTATCTGCTTCTTCTATATAAAAGCCACCTCTTATCGCAATAAGTGCAGAGATATGCTCAAGGCTTCTAGGTAGATGTAGATTGTGAATGCTCTGGTAGAGTGGGTAAGTTAAATGCTCTCACCCAAGATTGAAAAGAATAGAGATTGTTTAGATGTTGTAATTTTAGTTTGTCGAATAATTTCGCAATGAAAAGATATTCATATCGTTCCCTAAACGACTTTTCCAGCTCTGGACAGGGTTTGATTTCATCATGTTTTGTGAAAATGGGGTTCTCCATAAGATGTAATATCTTGAACGTGCTTTATGGATGTAAAATTAAACGTTGGCGAGTGATTCGATATACCCATGACGTGAATAGCACCAAATCTGATTCTTTAAATACTTGCAAATTTCTTCGCAGCTCTTTCTCATGAAATCGTAAGATATGATCCTGTTGTCTGGTAAATGTATCAACGCCTTCAACTCATCACCGTCACCTTCCAGGACTAGCAATACACAACCACCACTATCAATAGTGCCGAACCGGAAATCATCATACCAATACTGATATAATTCATCAACCTTGACTCGAAATTTTAGTTTCCACCCTCTGTAATTATTCTCCATCTCAAAGACATCCCAGCAATAAGGCAATGCCGGTATGTTCCATCCACTCACCAAAATACACACCATTTCTTTTCTTATTCTTGTTTCCATCGATAAAGAATCCGGTGTTGACGTGTTCCGAACTCAAGTCACAAATATTATCATCATTAAACGGCAATGCAATTAGTACTTCTCGATCAACATTGAAATGAGCAGAAGTATCATATGCCATGTTAATCCAATGCAAACAACCATCCCAGAATACACCAGGCTTACTAGGCATGATAAAATTAGGCAGACAATATTTATCTCTACAGAGTCTCCAAGAACTTGTTACCGAAGAGTAGATGGCAATCTGATAAGTATCATGGAATCCGTCAAGTTTCCCAATAGAGATAACTTGATAGTTGAGTGATTCCAGTGGATTGAAAACTAAACTAGAGCTAATACGATGAGAAATTGGAAGTGGAGGAATGATTCTGTAATGTCTGGTTGAGGGATTGTAAACATACTGAGTTGAAATCTCATAACAATAGCACAAATGTGAGTCTAGAAATCTCTGAGATCACACCCAATGGTCCTAGAT